>JAEANM010020043.1:0-12205 GCA_017656035.1 Myanophis thanlyinensis
GGAAAGGTGTAATGTGGGAGCTCCTAGGAGCTCCCATAATTACCCGCGCGGCCGCATTCTGGACCAACTGCAGCCTCTGGATGCTCTTCAGGGGAGCCCCATGTAGAGAGCCCCATGAGATGAGATGAGCTATTTCATACTTCTAAAAACCAAGTGATGCCTGGGGATGGTGATTAAAAAAAGTCAGGCCAATGGCTTCAGTCATGAGATCATGGCTAACACCTGGATTTATTTTTTTTACTAGTGTCCCTTTACCGTGGGCATTCCCAAACTCTTCGGCTTGAATACTACAAATAATTATGATTTTCATTTTTAGATTTTTATCCCTTCTTTTTAGAATATGTATTTTCATCAACTCAAGGTAGTGAACATATCAAATGCTCCTGTCTCCTATTTTTTCCACAACAGCAACCCTGGCTAAGAATGACTGACTGCCCAAAGTCACCCAGCCAGCTTTCACCCTAAGAGAGGCCTAGAACTCATAGTCTCCTGGTTTCTAGACTAGCAATTGAATCACTAGACCAAAGTGGCTCTTAATAACAATCATAATATGAGTCCCATTGCCCCTTGGGGGTCATTGTAGACTTCTTTGGAAACCCTAGTTTAATCCCTGTTCAATGCCTGTGCCACTGGTACCCATCACCAGTTGTAGGTTGGGTATCTGCATATATCTTCTGTTCTACTTAAATAATTCTTCGTGTGATTTTAGAACTAAGAAAGTTCATGTACCAACTTGGTTACAGAGCTGTTGAGCTACATTGTTGACATTCATTTTTCAACTTCTGGATTACAATTTATTTTTTATTTATCATGTTTTGGAACTTCCCAGCTTCCTTACAGTGAGACAATGGTCATAAATGGGGCAGAACCATCATACCCTGTCCTACTTTGCCTCCCATATCTTCCCTTTCTGACCTTGGGGACTACAAAGAAGAATTTACCAGAGATCATTTCTTTCTTTCTTTTCCTGTTGGTAGAGATACAATCAGATTTATGTTCAGGGAATACACCACTGGCAGAGATTGGATCCATCCCATCTTTATTAATCAGACTTCATCTCATTTGAAATATTCAGTACTTTGATACCTAATTATAGTAAATTATTTAGCAATCGTTTAAAAGATTAAAATGCAAACTAAGTCACCAATTTCAGCAGTATCTTTAATCACACTGTACAGCCAGAGAACTCTGAGCAAATATTAACACAATTAATCAATGTCAACATGTCAGTCACATACAAAGCATCTTCATTTAATTATGCAGACATTCCTTTTCTTCCTCCAGAATGTGGGGGCTCAGCTGAATGATACTTGTGTGAAGGTCACCCTTTGATATCAAGACATTTCCCTTTAGTGCAGGAGTTCAAACCTACTTTGATTACTCCTGTAGGAGTTCTTCTCTCCATTTCAGTTACCACTGTCAATGAATGAAATGATATCTTACTATCTCTATGGAGCAGTTTAAATATAACCTTTGAATAACCTCCAGTAATTGGATTATAATTGACTTTCATGCAAGTGTTTATAGATAGTGATAGAATTTCTTTGACAATGTGCTGGATATTCATTGAAAGCAATTCTTTGTTGGTAAAGATGTTGTGGATTGTTTTTTTAAATCAAGAGTTACATCCTGCTTTATTGATGAATTCTCAAAAGTGCACATCTAATCCAAAGCAAAGTGAAAAACTAACTAGACAAGCAAGTCATTAAAAACAAATGAACTAGGAGACACAATACAAAGCAGAAGCAGCCAAAATATTAACTCATGGAGCAATTAGCCCTAAATCTATGTAGTGTACACATAATCCTCGACTTATGCCTCATCAGGTAACAATTGTTCACAATTGAACAGTCACTTATAACCTGTTCTTGAAGTTATGACCACTGCACCATCCCTGTGGTCATGTGATCACATGTTGGTTGCTTGGAAACTGTCTCACATTTACAGCTGGTTGCAACCTCCTGTGGTCATGTGATTGCTTTTTGCAACATATTTTGACATTTTCCAACAAAAATGCTGGTTTGAGTATAATTCATCTATATCTAACACTCTGTTTATTTATATTAACAGTAATGCAGCGCAGATGATAGCATATACATAGGGAAATCCAAAAATGAGACTCACCAAAATAAATCTTATATTTAGGGTAAGTATAGTGACCATCAACCTCAGTATGAATATGATTGATTTAAAAATAGTAGCAGCATATGAGAAAGTGATTTGAATTGTAGGTGCAACCTATAGCCAAGGTAACTCAGATTTATTTTAAAAAAGAGAAGAGATATTTACATTATATATTGAGTATGGATGGCATAAATAATATTCACTCATTACTGTTAATGTTATTAGATGTGTAATGGAGGATAGATAAATAGATGGATAGATAGATGATAGAGCTTGGGTATCAAACTTGATTTCATTGAGGGCCCCATCAGAGTTGTGCTTGACTTCAGGGGGCCAGTGGGAGGTGTGGCCAAGGGGAATGGCCAGCTTGACATCCGTTTTCAGCTGCAATGGCCTCCTTCAGCCCTCTGCCAGCAAAAACAGAGCTGGAGGGGCTGCATGTGGCCCCACTGAGGTCTGTTTTCGCTGGCAGAGGCATTGCAGGCCAGTCCTTCACTGTTTCGGCAGCGGCTCCACAGGCCAGATCTAGGCATTCTTGAGTTTGACATCCCTGTGATAGAGAGATAATAGATAGATAGATAGATAGATAGATACGATATGTCTCATCCTACAGCTTTCTATAGATATATACTATATATATATCTAAAGTTAAATCAGGAAGTACACTTTGCTCACAGTTTGAAATGACTGATGCTATCAGCCTGGTTGTGTAAGGAAGGTACCGCTTTTTGCTTCCTAGTCAATGGCAGTCAGGATAATCAGGAAGTAGAAGTTCTAAGATTCTTCAAATGATTGTTGTGTCAAATGAAATAACCTGACAATTCAAGTTATCAAATAAACTCATTCTACTGGATCAAACCTCATTGGCCTGATCCAGGACTGTTCAATTTTATGAAGGGTAGATCATTGTGTGTGATTTGTATATACTTGTTCAGAAGGTATTCATTATTGTATTATTGTCATTGTTAATTGGTATGCTATAAATTGAAATATCATCTTAAATATCAGTAAAGTTATCTTTCATTGGATGTAGAGTACGTGCATGGTGGCCTTATAGATGTAGGATTCAATAGAAGCCAGTTAAACATGACCCAACAGAATGTAAATGCCTGACTGGGGAGATGGGATTGGGGAGATTGGGAGGGGATAGGTGGAAAAACAGAGATAGATAGAATACATCTAGATCCAGATATTCATTGAAACATATGAATGTATTGCACCTAATTGCTTTTTATTTTGAAATCTGTTATGTTGAGTTTGTATAAGTTTATCTGCATGAATCAGAGGCCAAAAACAAATGATTGAAACAATGAGCAATTCAGAATGTCTGAAGTGACCCCTGCATCACTTCCAACTCTATTATTTTGAATTGGCTGATAAGTGCAACTCCTTGTGCAAAAATAAGAGAAACTACTGCTGGAATTCTCTGTCCTATGTATTTACACTGTATACTTACAAGCTGCAATATAAAATTTTGATTTTAACTGAGCAGCAGAGGTGAAATTCAGCAGGTTCTAGCAGGTTCACCAGAACTGGTAGTAAATTTCCTAAGCACTTTAAGCTGTTGTTAGAGGAAATCTCCTTTTGTTTTTTTCCACTTTACAGGGTTAATCCTGTAAGGAAGGCAGGAAAAAACATTCTGGTGTTGTTTCTAGCCTAATCTTTATTGTTCTGCTTACAGAAACTGCCCACCCAGTCACATGACCACCTAGCCACGCCCACAAAACCAGTAGTTAAAAAATTTGAATTCCACCACTGGCCCAAACCACCTTCTAGAGTTGTTGTTTTGGGGAAAATAGGAGCAGAAAGGTGTATTAGGTGTGTTAGCTGTCTTGACTTATTTATGCTTTGTCATTCTTATTGTATGTTATATTCAGGCACATTCAGGAAATTACTATACAATTATTAGTATAGTACAGGGGTGGGCAATTGTGGCTCTTTTATGACCTGTGGACTTCAAATCCCAGAATCCCTGGGCAAGGCAACCTAAATAAAATGGAGGAAATGTTTTGAGGTGTAAGTGTAAGGAACCCTTACACTTCAAAATGTTTCCTCCATTTTATTTAGGTTGCCTTGTCCAGGGATTCTGGGATTTGAAGTGCACAAGTCATAAAAGAACCACAATTGCCCAACCCTGGTATAGTATAAACAAGCCATACAAAATGGAGTAGCCTAGCGCATTATACAGTATCTCTGGATTCATGGAGGACAAGGGTACTTAGGCACTACAGACCCTGGGAAAGAATTTGTCTTTTTTTCCTGGAGTTTAATAGCATGGTTAGAACAAGCACTGAACTGCCTACTGTGGAGGACTCAGACAATTAATTAAAGAAGTGTGTGCAATCACGAAGCCCAGTCTTTTTACTTTCACGGTTAAGCAGATCCACTAATTAATTGCAATAATACAGATCAAGTTGAATTTACTCCAATCTACCGTTTTAAACCCACCAATTACAATCCGTGCTTTGCAATTCTTGGGCTTTAGTTTTGACTTCAAGGGGCTACCCTTTGATATACATACGTACTTTTTGCTATTTACAAGAAGGAGAGGCAAGTTAACATATGCAACACTTTAATTCAAAGTTAAGTTTCGCTTACAGGAGATCTTGTGATTTCAGAAACAGCATAATTTCCTTGTGAAAGCCACTTTGAGGTCTGCATTACTGACAGGCCAGTTCCAGAGAGGTTGATGCTAAAGCGACCCTTTAAAAAAAAACAAAAAACAAATAAGAAAAGATGTACATGAGATTGTACTGGCTTTCTGAAATGATTACTAAATACCCCAAATGCATGCTCCTTTAAAAACAAAGACAAAGGAAAGAAAAAGAAAGAAAGAAAATCTATTTGTGAACAATGTCGTTTTATAGTACTTTGGGTCCCCTGTGTAACAACAGACCACGGAGTCATTATTCTAACAAGATTTCCCTGGCACTGTTTTCAATTGTTCCAAGCCCTTGCAGCGATTAGCACATACTGTACAAATCACAGCAGGAATGAGATTAAGCATTTATTCTCATTTGCAGCAGTTTGAGAACAAGGCTGCTTTGCTATGACCTGCCAGTTGAGGGCATTCTTGTCATTCAAGTGATTTTTGTTGCTCTTAAGAAAGAAAGAAAGAAAGAAAGAATTGCAGTTTCCTACATTTGGACAGCTATATTTTCTTTTATCTAGATAGAACATTTGCCTTGTTGATTGTCAGGATTTTCTGTGGCCAAAACTAAGGCTCCTTTAGCATTTGTATGTCTGAACATGTTGTGACATACAAATACTAAAGGAGCCTTAGTTTGGTCACAGAAAATTATGACAAGCCAATCAGGCAAACATCCTGTCTCAAAACATGTTCTGAGTTTAGTTGTATAATTTAAAATGCATATCATAACACTTTCCTCCCTGATCAATTGAAGGGGCACTCTTCTTTTTCGCCCAATTAATCTCCATGGAACAAATATTTATTTTGCTGCATGAAGCACTGGTGTTTGCATTGGCTAAAACAGACTTGTGTTTTATTTTTGTTGTAATTTTATGCAATGCTCTTAAAGGTAAAAGTAAAGGTTTCCCTTGTTAGTTGAGTCTTATTCTAAAGGGTTGTGCTCATCTCTGTTTCTTAGCTAAGGGAGCCACCATTGTTTGAAGACATTTCCGTGATCGTGTAGCCGGTATGATAATGCCAAGGTGCACGGAACGCTGTTACCTTCTTACCAAAGTGGTACCTATTTATCTACTTGCATTTGCATGCTTTTGAACTGCTAGGTGGGCAGGAGGTGAGACAAGTAAAGCGAGCTCACCACTTTATAGATCACCTTGATGACGCAAAACTATCTAGAATAGCTTGTTACATCTCAAGGATAACTTGCTCTCCTATGAGCAAGTTTGAGGTTCTTCAGCTATACAGGAATTCGTTGCACCAATTATACAGTTTTCAAAAACAAACAAATCTTATTTTGTTTCCTTAGCTCAAATTAGTCATTGTTATGCGTTTTAATCCGATTTCTACAGTTTTAAGAATTAGTCCTCATTTATTTTATGAGTCACTTTAAGAATTCTTTTGGATTAAACAGTGGACTGATCATAAAGAAAACTGGCCTAAATGCCAGTATATATATATTAAATATAAGAAAAAAAAATTAAAGAACATTTGATCCCCATAATATTTAGATTGCCACAAGAAACCCTCAGTTCAGAGGTACAAACTCTTTTATCAGGACAATTTAAAAAACAAACAAACCCAGAATGTACAATATTTAATAAATGAGATGTTAGACAAGGAATGACAGAATAAGGCAATGGTTGGTGCATGACTGATTTGATTGGGAATATATGACAAAATGCTGGAATATAACTAGGGATTCAAGGTGTAGAGGGATACCTGTGGGCATTTGGCTGCACTGTAGCAATCCCCAGCAGTGGCAAAAGGAACAGGTCTCCCATCAAGTGTCTGTGCAAACTGTAAATCGGTAGCTGCGAAAAAATATTTGGCAAGAACCACAGAGACACAAAGGGGAAATGGAATGGTTGGAAAAGAACAAAAAATGCAAATGTTTAATTTGGCTCTTAACAGAAAATAAAACACTTAACTTTATACATTTATTTTCTGACTCATCAGCAATCCTCCCTGATTTTTCACATAGATAATTAAATGAGAAACTTGGCACCATGTTTAAACTTGTGCAGTGAGATACTGAAAATGAGGAATAATTCTGTGAAAACCATTCACCATTACAAGCATTATAAATATGCAGGGACACTGATCTTTTAACAATGTACTACATGTTTGCCTTTTTTCTGTTTGTTTCTTTACGTTTTCTAATATGTCTAAAGTTGTAGGATTGTTTTATAAGCAGCAAGTTTCCCCTGCCATTTGTTTTAAACACAGGCATAAAGTGGAGATGTAGTTCTATAGACCATAAAAGAACTGTAATTTATATGGCCTATTTCATACGCCTCTTTAGGAACATCACTAGGAACTGCCTCTAGCTCAAGACAACGTCCAGCTAGAAGACAAAACCAGGTCCAATATTGTTGCTAAACTGTGTGCAATCTGATTGCTCTTGTGTATCCTTTTTGCTTTCTGACCGGACTTCAGTCAAAAGGGAATTCTGGTTAGAACAACTGTCCCAATACAGTGGAACCTCCAGTTACAATTGTAATCCATTCCAGGACTTTGGTAGCAATTTGATTTGGTCATAACCAGAAGCAAGACTGACTGCATATGCACATAGAAAAAAAATGGTGCGGCAAGCGAAATTGCTGCAGCTGTGTTTGATCGACACCCAAGGATGCATTCGCGACTAGAGTCAAACATTTTGCGGATTTTTTGGTTGGCACCTAATTTGGTCGTGGTCAGAAGTGTTTGTGACCCGAGGTTCCACTATACTGTGAGATGTCAAGCTCCAGGAAAATCAGGAGATCCAGACAGTTCAGAGTTATCAGAATTTATTGCAAACTTAAGCTCTCTACAAGAATCTGAACTACTAATGTTCAAAGCAATATGGTGGTAGATAAGGAATTCAAGGTGGGCTGGACTTAGATCTCTTGTGTGCGAGAAGGGACTATGACTGATAATGTGTCTGTCCCTTCCTTCAGGCTCAACCTGGTCATCTCCTACATAATTTCCCAATGAGAAATGGGATTACATAAAGTAGAATTTTCATGACAATGTTTAAGATTATGTTTTTACATTTAGCTGAGGCAAGATAGGTAAAAGAACATTCACAGAGAACTACAGTAAATAAACACTGTAAAAGTAGATATGGTAATATTAAAAGTTAAACTCAGGAAGTGTAAGCTGGTCTCTTTTAGAATAGTAATTCCAACCATTCCAACAAAGAAAAACCAAGATGAGAAACAAAATATTGTTGTTACTCACTTATTATCTGCATAGCGTTCAGGTCCAGCCTTACTTTACTGAAGGCAGAAAATCCAGCTGCTGTGTAATCTTTTCTACACTGACAATTCTCTCTTCGGCTTCCATTATATGGACATTCAGTTGGGTTATGTAACCTGAATCAAAAGAAAGAAAGCCCCTTTTCTACTTACTGCAGGAGAAATTATACAAGGTAGCGAGACACAATAAAAAAATACAGAATGGCTGCCTGTTACCTGTAGCTGTAGACTTCTGAGAAATTCTCTGCATCACCATTTACCAAAGTGATGTATTCTTTAGGGCTATCAGAGTCCATGCCAGCACAATATATCTGAGGGGAAAGGAGCCATAATGATGATGAGCACAAAGGGCAGAAATAAGGAGAGGGTATAGAATTATGATTTTCTGAAAAATTTCACAATGCAAATGTAATTGAATCTCAAAGGGCCAGTTGCTCATTTTCTTTTCACATTGTTCTAACAATCTTTTCCCTCTCGAAATGAGAGCTGAAAGAGAAAGGTTTCTTTGTAATGATACTTATTGTGGAATGCCTTGCTTCTAATCCACTGAAAAACAATATTCCTATTTCCCAGCAAGAAAACAGAAATGTATAACAGGCAGAAGAATCTGTAGTCATTTGAACCTAAGGTCTTATAAACAGTATTTCCCCCCAAAAACAGAGGAGGTGTTTGAATCACACCTTTAAAAGTCTTCCTTTAACTTTCAGAAAATATTCCCCATCCTCAGTAATGACTTTGAGTCTTTTTGCTTCATTGCAGCTTGTGGGCAGTTCACCTAAAGTAAGGAAAAGAAAGATGAAGTTTTAATCAGCAAAAACAAAACAGTCAAAATAATGCAGACTGAATTTCTAACAGCTGATCAGTGAAATATTACTGTGAACATTTTAAAATACAAGAAATGTCTTCAGTTTTTTAACTGAAGAGAAAGACCTTGGAAGTATATGAAGCAGGGAAACTCTATCCCCAAACACCTGCAGTGATGTTATAAAATTTGTAAGAGATAAGATTTTTTTTTGTGGGGGAGGATGACTCAGCACCCAATGTCAATGTAACCTATGGCATTTTGCTCACATAGCCGTCTAAGGGATATGTTATCACTGGTTGCTCTTCATTTGCAGTGATACCAGCCCTGGTCTATCATCTTATAAAATGTATGAAAAGAAAGCAGGTAAAGTTAGGCATAGAAAAGGTTAATTACTTTTGACAGTTTTCTTGAACTGTTATACTTGAATATGATGACTGCAGTTCATTTTTTTGCAAGGAAACAGGTTTTTTTAAAATATCATTTTAGTTGCAGTGGAAGATCTCATAGGGCAGTGGTGGCGAACCTTTTACTTACCAAGTGCCGAAAAGTACACGTTTTGCGTGTGCCATCCGCACTTGTGTGCAACTCCTCCACATGCGCTGCAGGGGCAACTGCAACATATGCGCATGCACGCAGCTTTTGCACATGCAATGCACGGGCGCTGCATGCAAGCATTCACACACACATGAGCAATTGCGTGTGCGTGTGCAGGAGAGCTCTGAAGACCAGCTGGATTTCCTGCTGCAATCGTGCGCAGGCACAGCAGAGGCCCGAAGACCAGCTGGGTCTCTGCAATCATGCATGCATGCATGCACAATCGCACGTGCATGCTCAGAAGGAGGTAAGTTGGCCGACAGCTTGTGTGCCCAGCAAGATGGCTCTGCATGCCTCCAGAGGCACCCATGCCATAGGTTTTCCATCACGGTCATAGGGTCTCCGTGTCCCATCTGCAATACCTAGGTGCTAGGAAATTTTTTGTGTGTCCCTTAAATTCATTCCCCTCTCCATTTCCTTTTTTGTGTATTCAAGACTGTTCATATGATGGTCTCTCAAGAACTGAGCCCACCCCATGCATTGTCATGAAATCAAGCACCGTAAAACATTCCCTGCTATTTCTGTTGCAGGGCATTTTTACAACACACCACTGAAGTAATGCCAAAGCTTCAGATCACTTGAGGGTTCTTCAAACCAGTGTTCCCAAATCCTTAAGAGAGACTGTGTGAGCATGGAAGGGAGCTGTTTTGTTTTTGTTTTGTTTTTTAAATACATCTAAAGGGCTGTTTCTCAACCTTGGCAACTTTAAACGGCATGGACTTCAACTCCCAGAATTCCCCAGCCAGCAATGCTTAATTTCATTTGACTGAAAAAGTGTGGGGCGTGACATAAAAACGTGTGGAACTAGATCTGTACTAATACTACCACAGGATTCAAAGGAAAAATAAAACTCATTTCCAAAGACTCTTACAATTATGGATGTTGTGGCATGGCCTCCTTTCCTCAGGTTTTAAATCATCAAGGCACAAGGTACTTGCTTGATCATTGTTTGTGAGGCACTGAACTGACCGATGCATCACCCCAATTCCACAAGTCATTGAACACTGAAAAGGAAGGAAACCAAATTCAGAACCTTTCCTAAGACCTATAACTTTCTACTGAGTTATGGGGAGCAAGAAAGAATGAAAACTTAATTAGCTAACAAAACCAAAGCTTAATTAAAAGACCGAACAAAAAAAAAGTAAATGTTTGTGCATCTTTATCCTCTTGGCTCTTCTGAACTCTACAAATGCTTTGTTGAATATTTGGTACAACTGTGTGAAAATTAAGATGCTCTTTAAAAACACAAAGATATTAGGAACTATGCACAGTGAAAAGTACACACCTACAGAGGCTTAAAGAGCAGAACAATTTTTAAAAGTAGAAGAAACGGGGGAGGAAACTTTTTCACACAGTATGTAGCTTTTACCCAGCGCTACAAAGAGCAATTTAACATCTAACTAATGCTCTCTCTGTGTGCATACACACACAGATTTTCTTGCTGGCAGGCATATTATCACAGCTATTTATGACCGGATATAGTAATATACCATCTGAAAAAAGGAGATGCTGAAGGAAAACCAATTAATTGTTCAAAATATCATTGATCTTTCTGCAATAAAACTCTTCGGTAAGGTGCAGATCAAAGATGGGAACAATTAAGGAGAAGTAGCAGGATAAACTGCAGACTGCACCAGCTGTTTGCAGTTATTTAAATTATTTTCAGAACAACAAACAAATGCAGATGGATACATATACAGTTACTAAGTAAACAAGCTTAAGCAGAGGTACAAGGTAATACTTCCCATTTTTAGTACAAATTAGAAACTACCCTGTCCCTAATTTTAGAGCATATTTATAGGGTTTTGAGAGCACATCTATGTCACCTTTGGGTAGGCAGGGGACTATCTATAACTGTGAAAGGGATACATGGATCCCAACATTGGATGACACAAATATGCAAAATGGGTGGGATTGCACATGGCAAGAATAGATTTTCTTCTTTTTCCTAGTTATTCTGGAGACAAAAGGTTAGCGTTTTTAAAACCACGTTAAGCCACTTTAACATTTACATTGCGGCTTTTGCATTTCCAACCTCAAAAATAGAAAAAAATATATGAATTTGCTGAATTTTCTCTAATGCAATAATAACTATTGAAAAGAAACATAAGCAAGACTTCACTGCAACTGACTGTTTCAGTTGTTTACTATAAACAGCTAATTTCTCATTTAGCAAAGATCTACAACCCCAACACGCTTTGTACTGTAAAATGTATGATGAAGCCAAGTGAAAATCCATCTAACAAATATGAAAGTTACTCGAAGAGCTGTCAGAAAGGCTCTTTTCTAAAGTTCAAATGGATTGGATTTTATTTCTGTATCCAAGCAATACAAACAATTGGTCACAGCAAGAGGAGAGCCTCCTGAACTCCAAACAAATGCCAGACTTTTCAGTTGTGCAGGAATGGTGTTAAAAGGAAAGAAAGATCTGTATGTGACCTTGTAAATGGAATTTGCGTTTTTCAGTAGCAAAATTCCATATCTCCTAGCAACACAGGACCACACAATCTGACCACCTTGGTTTGAGCATGCTTCGGTCAACACTTACTTATTTAGTGTTGGCCTGCCTAGCTTTCTTTCTTCATTTACTCAACCGCCTAGAATTCGTATTGCTTTTCCTTATGCATGAGGAGAAACAATGATTGGCAGTAAGAAGAGAACCTAGGTAAGGAAAAATGAATTCTCTTTGAAGCTAAGAACTGAATCTGGAACAAATGTTCCATCCTTTGTCACTACTTTCTATTCATATTAACTGGTTGGCTGCTTATTTTATTTTATTATTTTATTTATTTTATTTTT
>JAEANM010020045.1:0-12205 GCA_017656035.1 Myanophis thanlyinensis
AAAATAAATAAATAAAAATATTTCTTTCTTCCCCCCCCCCCCTTGACATCTGGCGATTGATGGACACAGCCTTGAAGTTTTTTGGCAAAGTTTTGCAGAACCTTGCAATTTCCTCTTTCTTAATGCTGAGAGAAAATGACTGGGCTAAGGTACTCAATTGGCTTTGGGCCTAAGGTGGGACTTGAACTCAATAGTCTCCTGGTTTCTAGCTTGATGCCTTCACCACATCACCAGACTGACTCTCTGTAGCTAATCCCAAGATTTGGCCAGAGGATGCAGGGACACATTTTTAATCAGTCTGATTAAATGGAAAAAAAATAAGAATATTTTCCTTAATCTTTTCAGAACTAGGGGCTGCCTACTTGAAGATTATTGATTCCAGTGGGAAAGAATCACCAATTTTAAGCAAGTGTCTGTGAAATGGGAAGTAATTTCATCAATTGAGTGGAATTGCTGGATTCTGCTCACCATTAGATACAGAAAACCAGCCTTCTGTTCCCACTACCATCCAACCAAGGTTACTGGTGGGGAAACAACTGAAATTTTCCACTATGCTATTAGACTATATTTTTCAGGCTAAGCATTAATTCATTCCCGCTTCCCAAGTTAGATTGTACTCATAATCCTAGTAAAAAAATTAAGTATAGAACTGAAAACAAGCATAATTATATGTAAATTCTGCCTTTTTGAATAAAATATTGAATTTATGTAAGAATGGCCCCCCAGGTGTTGATATGCAAAACCAAAATTGTCGGATTTGCTTAGTGAGATGTCTATAAGCCCAACTGTTATGGTTTATAAGCCTTGCTTTATGGATTAGTGTTATGTACAAAGTAGACTACTATGGTGTGTTCTCTAAAATATATTTAAAGAAATCCATAGCTTAAGCCGATAGATTAATCAGAAATACACTCTTTGAGGTTTTTAAAAATGAATTAGAGAAGACGACTTTGGAAGAGCAGGGAGCTTAGCAAAATTGCAGGCACCTGTGCTGCCTTCTTTCCCTTCCTGTTTGAGGAAAAATAAGTATAGCAGCGTAGGAAGACAAAGCACAATGTAAAAAAAGGTGCAAGAGCTGGACATGTTGGCTATTAATGGAAAAAGAGAACGAAATAGAGGGAACAGATAGAACAGACTTAAGACAGAAATGTTCTTTCCTAACACCTTCATGTACTATTGATGCAACAACATTTGAAATATAATAAAATAATAATTAACAGTAATTGAATAGTAATAGAAGAGAGTATATTATATTGATTGGTGATGATATAGAGTGTAAACATTGTCAAAATAATAGTAATTGAGGAATAATAGTATATGGCAGTAGTAAAGTTCATGGTAGCAGTAGAGATAGCAAAATAGAATATAGAAAGCATTTCCATATCACTTTTATGCTTGTTTTCACAAACTAAAACATCTCCCAATCAATATAGGAATGTATAAAGAATCTACCTTGTCCAGGGTCCATTGGGTTTGTGACTCTCCTGAATCTGGATCAATCCAATAATTGAGCATGATAGAAACAACAATAACAACCTGTCACAAAACTTCAAGTGAAAGAAAGCTATATGGCAATGGTTGTACATTTTGCACTTAAATTGCATGGTAAAGTTTTTGAGTAGAGCCTGTTTTATACACGAAGTGTAATAGTCATCTTCTAATGAATACAAATAAGAAAATCCCCTTTAATAGGATTAAAGACCATGAAGTGCCAAAATAGTATGTATGACTGGGATTTGCATACAATATCTTTAGCTTAATGTTGATCTCCCAAGGCATTAACAAGCAGTAATTGTAGCAGGAGTGGCTTATTTACAGCTTTTTCTAAGTAATAGATAATTACAGAAAACAGCAGCACTTTAACAAATAGAGGCTAAATTGCAAATTAGAAATAAAATTGTGGTGAACACAAATTATGCCACAAACCAAATGTGTAGATTTTTCCCCCACACATTGAAGGAACCTATCCAGAATAATTTTGGTTAGACAATTAATTCATACTATTGTACATTACTAGTCGAGTTATAATTATGGCTATTAGAGATTTGTCCAAGAGGTGTCAAGCTCTTTATCTAAATCTGATTTTTCTTTTCCTATTTATTCAAGATATTTTGATAACTTTATTTAAACTTTATTTAAGCATAATTGTTTTCCTTTGTAATGCAATCTATGAGTTCTAGATGCTCCATGAGCTTGCTTGCTTGCAGATGTTTCATTATTCAATTAGGTAATAGCATTTGCTCCCTATTTATATGCAGCAGTTTGCCTTCCCAGGTTTTTTTTGGGGGGGTTTTTTTTTTGCAGAAAAAAGCAAGGAGCAGGATTCCTCCTTGCTTTTTTTTATTAGAATATTGCTTTCTGCCTGATTATTTGTCTGGTATTGATCCCTGCTTATTTGAATATTAGATGATATGTTCTAATATTCAAATAAGCAGGGATCAATACCAGACCAAAAAATCAGACAAGGAAAACAATTCCTTCCTAGTTTTTTTATTTTCTTTTTTTTATCTTTTTTATCTCTTGAATGTGTGTACAGCTCTTTGCTGATGGGGGTGGGATTCAGGCTACTCAAACTGAATGGTGTATAGCTGCATGAAATTCTCCAGTTAGAGGCAGATTTCCATTCCTTTACGGAGGGAATGGAAAAGTACACAGTTTGCCTAGCCTGGTGCCCTGCAGTTGCTTGGTTTCAGCCTCCTTGCATTTCTAATTCAAATGGCCATGGGGTACAAATCATGGGACTTGAGTGAACACTTCTGGGTGGCACCACATTAGAACTAATCCAAGAAAGTTCTTTATGCCTGGCTATGGATGCTGAGGCCAAAAGATGGGGACATTTTACATTTAAAACATGAGCTCTGTGTCTTGGTGATATCTTTTCCCAGTAGAAGTAGTTATCTATACCTCTAAATAATAGTTTTACCCAGCCAATCCCCAGAATAAATTCTATACCCTAAGAACTTTGAAAACTTCTATACATATACTACATTTTTCTTTTGGTCATCTTTATCTGGCCAGTATTATGTAATTACATAATTTCAGCTACAACCAAGTCAGTTGTCACTCTTTTAACTTCTCTAGATCATTACTTCTTTATACAATAGAAGACAGTGATTGTTATCACTTTTCCCCAGAAGCTGCTTCTGTTGTCAAGAAAATATATTTGCTCCCTAGCATCTAAACCATGTAAGTGCTTGCTGAAAATGCAATGGCTGATCTTGTCCCTGTCTCCAGCTAATGCTTAGTGACAGTAAAGAAAATCAAAACAAAAGCAGAATTTATTTTATTTCAAATATTTATGTTGCTTTTCAGATACTTAACAGCTTAAAGCAGTTTAGAGAAATATTAAACTGATGAAACTTCAATAAAAATAATGCAATAAATCAGAAATAGACAGCAAGTTCAACAACAAAACACTTGAAAAAGCTTGGGAAATATGCTTGATGGCAACTTGAGACATACTTCTTAGAAATCATTAAATGACATCCTTCTTTATCAGATGCCAACTTAGAATAAAGGAACAATAAAGCAAAAAAAGTCAGCTGAAGGCTGATCAAAAGAAACCATTGTGAAATTGTTGAAGGGACAGTAATGCATGCATAAAACGAGTGTGTGTGTATATAAATAGGCTATGCATACTTCAAAAATGATTCAGAAGTGCTTTAGACTTTGTGAAAGCAAACCTGAAAAAAAGCTGCTGCTTTATGAATAAAGAACTGCATCATCTATAATGAATGAACTTCTTAAAGCAGCAGTAGCAACAGCTGCAGTAGCAGCTTTTTCAAGCCTGTGCAGAAAGTTGAAAAAAGTTGAACTGCTTTAATGGATAGAAGAATGACCCTATACACATCCAAACCAAATCAAACCTTTATTATCAAAGTATAACATGTGTACAATGAGATTGACTGAGCTTCCCTCTGTGAGACCGACCCACATCTAATCCACAGTGAAAAGACAGAAAATCCCTAACCCAATGACTCCTACTAACACCCAATCCTTCTATACCGTGTGATATTATTACATAACATGCCAGCCCTGCAAGACCATCGTACCATTGTTATAGAGTTATTTCCCATTCAGAAGTCTGACAGCTCATGGATAAAAACTGTGTGGCTGCCTATGCTCCTGTATCTCTTTCCCAATGGCAGGAGGATAAAGAGGGGCTGACCAGGGTGTGTGTCGTCTCTGAGGATTTTCTTCATTTTCTAAGGACAGCTAGTCCTGATAATGTTGTACAGTGGTATCAGGGGACAGCCTACGATGTTTTGTGCTATGCTCACCACCCTCTAATGTCTTTCTATCCATGGCTGTCAGGCTGACATACCACACCGTAATGCAATGGGTGAGGATGCTTTCTATTGTGGATCAGTAGAAAGAGGTCATCAGTCATCGCTCCACTTTTTTTTTGTATACCTTTATAATGTAAAAAGGAAGAGTAATTTCTGTGAAGTCTACACAGCTGGGTCAAGGGAAAGTAAACTGATCATTTACTGATTTCTTGATGGGCAGTTTTTAAAATCTGATTTCTGGATAGTCGGTCCCATGCAAACCACTATATTAATGGACATTTGAATGCTGAAAAATTAAGCATACATCACTGATCTTCACTGCAATAAAAGTGTCAGATACAATCAAAATCAAAGTAAAGCCATCACCTTGTATAGACTTTTCTGGGAGGAAGAGTGGGAATTAGGCTGACAGAACTTCCCAAGACAGGAATGCCAATTATGTCATCTACTTAGCACCAAGCTTGGGAAAGACAAAAAGCAAGATGTCTGTTTGAGCTAGCAGAAAGATGGGGGGGAAATGAAATGGCCAGATTTAAATAGCAGTGAATATAAGAGGGGACTGCATTCTCAAATTGATGTTGGGCTGTCAGCAATTGAACATGGCTTTATTTTAAATTTCAGTGAAAATTTTCATTTAGTCAAGCTATCTTCTGTCAAGTTAGAGCCAGAAAGGCTGATGGTAAGATTCAGTGAAATATCTTTCTAAATACAGCATTATATTATAAAATATAGCTCTTTGAATAAGCTTTTGATTGTTGAAGACTTTAATTCATTAATATTCTTAGTTATGACTTGGTTTATGTTGAAAGTAAACTGTTCAAAGGCCTTGCTAGTCATCTAATCTTCATCAACATCATCATAGCTAGTTAAATAGAAGGAACGTTATCTAGAATCAGAAAGATAAGAGAATCAAAACTAAGTGCCATCAGCAGCAGAGATCTTGGACTCAAGAAAGAGCGAAGTCAAGCCATGGAAGTATACAAAGGGAGAATATGGATATAAATAAGGAAAATTTGAAATTTTGGTAAAGGGAAGGGGGCAGATATGACATTGTTACTATTCCTGAAACCTGATGGAACTTATGACTGAAATACGGTGATAGAATATAATTTGTTCCAAAGAACAAATTGGCACTACAAAAAGAGAGTGAGAATATTGCATTATGTGTAAAGAATGACTAGGTCTATATAATTTATGACAGCTATAGGTAAAAACCTTGCTGAAAGTGTCAGGGCAAAAATTAAAAGAAAAGAAAAATGAAAATCTTGCAGGTTTGGTCTATGAGTTGATGTCAAAAGCACCCATCCATGCTGAAGATATAGATGTAATCATATTTTCAGAAACCAGATGAGTGAGCTGTACAGAAAAGACATTACTTTGGTAATGGGGAGTTTCAACTACCCCACATCAGCTGAAAATCAAAATTGCAGCAGGTGGAAAACCAATATGCATACCTTGCAAACAATGTCAAGGTCCCCAAAAATGTAAGAGGGACCTAGGAAATCACATATATTGAGTTAATATCTATTAATAAAATAAGAAAGAAAACATTGAGAAAGTAGAAATTATAGAAACATTGTGAGAGTGACTGTGATTCTAGAATGCAGTTTACTACAGGAAGAAAAAACAGAAAACAGACTGCTTTTCTAGATTTCAAGAAAATTTAGGCTTGAATAGGCTAAGGGAAAAATTAGGAATGATATTAATAAAAATCGTAAAAGGAAAAAATCTTCAGAAGGGTTGTAAAAATCTGAAGAAAGTGATAATTAAGGTGCAAACACAATAGCAAAAAAAAAAAAACACCTGATAAAATAATTAAGGTTGCATAAATAGCTCTGATAAACTGAAAAGCAATAAGAAATTTAAAAAAGGAAAGAGAAGCATATGAAAAACAGAGTATCAGAGAACAGATTGAAATTATAACAACAGGGTTAGGAAAACTGAAGTTCAGCTTGTAACCAAAATCAAAAATAGTAAAAACATTTTTGAGGTATTCATGGATGAAGAAGAAAGCCAAGGAAGAGGTTGGTTCATTAGTTGGAGAAAATAATGACAGTTGGTAGAGTGAAGGCTGAGCTCTTTATCATTTATCATCTATTTTGTCACAAAAAAGGAAAAAGTGGTCCAACTTATCAGAAGCCACACTGATATGGGTAAAAAAGAAATGTAGATCAAAGGGATCTTGATAGACTTGAACATAAGTCCTTAACTAATAAAATGCAAAATATAGAGGTGAAAAATATAGAGTTCTGCACTCAGCTAGGTAGGAAAAGCCAGATGCATGGGGATAAAGTAAGTGGTACCTGAGCTGCATCGAGAGAGATATAATGTCAGGTTCACAGGAAGTGATAATTCCATTCTGCATCACACTGGGCAGACTATACTGTATCCATTTTCACTCATCATCGTTCAAGAAGGATGCTGAGGATTTGAAAGAAGGCAGAAAAGAGTGAAAAATGGTGAGGGCCTTTCAGGCTAAATCCCATGAAGAATATTAAAGAAATTGGCACATTTAACTTAAAGCAGAAAAGGCTAAGGGAGGTTTATAGGATTCTTGAAGGGCTGATACAGGGAAAAGTACGTGGGTTTATTCCTGAGGGTACAACAAGAACCCATGGGTGGATCTTTTACAAATAGAGACGAAGTCAAACAAAAAATAGCCAGGCTTCTGGAATCTTGTATTAATGAATAATTGAATAATGGGGAATTTTCAACCTAAGATTGAATCTAGATAAGAGAAAGCAAACAGCAATTCCTGTAACATTCACACTATTTTTCCAGTAAATAAATGAAACTTTGCATAGGGAATTTTGTGGAAAAAGGACATTTGGTGAATGTTTTAAGTAAACATCGATGGAGATTCTCAGTCATCCAGGTCATGGTTGTCCCAAAGGTGCTTTTTCAAGAGGCAACAGTACTTTCTGTTATTTTTAAAGTCATTTCACCTCACATCCCCAAAAATTTTTCAGCTCAGAGCTGAAAAGCAGCTTGAATGTGAAGCAAAATGTCTTCAAAGCAAAATCATTAAGTCCAGTTTTAAGTAAGGATCAATCCTGTTTCACGACTGCCTTTCTTTTCACAATCCCATATAAAGCATCTAAACAAGCTTAGTAACATAGATAAAGTATCTATTCTTAGTAGCAAAAAATGTAGCAGCAAATACTTTCAAAATGAAAATGATAATAACAATGGCAGTTTTAAAGAAAAAGAAGGCGTTTGTGGCTTAGCTACATATTCATTATAGAAGCAGCAGCAACAGTAATAAGTATTCTCAGGATAGCAATTGAATAAATTCACATTGAAAGCATACAAGCCTTCCTTTTTTTTTTTTAAATAAAAAGAATTATCAAAGAAAGCAATTTGTTTTCTATAATATTGCAAAAGAAAACCTCTGGGCCAAGAGGATGGGATCTGAGTCTTTTATAGCTGTAATACTGGCACAAATCACTAGATGATCACTTTTCCAGGTTACCAAATGCAGGGATGAGAAAGACCTCTGTTTGTGTAGCTGCAGAGAAGGATCCAGATGAAATCAAGGCCTGGTGAAGTTCAAGAATTGGCAGAACTCTATGGCATCCCCAGGGAGGAAACCGAGGCTACAAAGCAGAGTTCCACAATGTACAGCTTCCTGCTGAATGCTGTATCTTATTTTATTTTTTGTCTTAATCCCTCAACAATTTCCAGACTTCATGCCTAATTCTCCTAAAACAAGTACAAAGGAGAATTAGACTACATTAAAAAAATATCTTTTAGATCTATGATGGTAACTAGAATTGTGGTGGTCCTTCCAAGCATGTTTTACACCTGGCCAGGAAACTGCACAAGTCCAGGTCTGTGGATTGGGTCCCTTGGTGGGGTGACTTGAGCTTTGGTGATTAATCTGAATGTTCTTAGGATTCAACTTATCTTCCTCTTTGTTCTTTTTATTTTACAAATTGTTTCTGAATTGGTTAAGTTAATTAAATTTTCACCACTGCAATGGATAAATCATGATGACATATGCTCAATCCTAGTTTATTTTGTACTGGAAAATAAATAGCCAGCTGCAGGCAAATCCTGTATGGCATGCAATCTTTTGCATCACTAAAGAAATTAGAATGTATTATCATCAAAGAAGAGAGAAAGAAACCAGGGTTGCTTGAAATAGACAAATACTCCATTTATGGATATACTTTTTATAAATAAAATTTTCTGTGTAAATAGAAATGCAATACATGCTTGTACAATGGGGAAACTATGAATAAGTGACTTAATGTGCTGCATCATTTTCTGCTCAAGTGTAGATTCAAAAGCAGGCACATTTTATCAGAAAAGTAATTGTAATAAGCCTCTGCTAAGTTTAAGGTATTCAAGATAGTAACCTCACTCAAACTCCAAATAGTAATCCCACTGAAACTCCAAATAGCATGCTTCATCATCATGTTCCATGCAGTTTTAATGGCCAAAACAATCACCCATTAAGAAAACAATTTTTTTAAAATAGAATAACCAATTTAGTTAATCAGAGAAATGTAGCATTGAATGAGATCCTATTAAAAATGGGGAAATGTGGACTATATGCTCATTAGATAGCTAGGGAACTGGTTGAACAATCTAACCACTGTGTATAGTTCAACTGCTCCTTCGGTTCATCCATGTCTATCAAATTATTTATCAGATTTGTTTTTAATGCACAATTTTCACAACTTTCACAAATATCCCCAAAGGTTCTTTTGTTCCACTTAGATCAAATGGTTGCTTTAGATTTAAAGCATTTATTTCATGTTTATCCCTTAGTCATGTCTTATTTCTTTTTGGCAAGCACTATTCTTATATTTGAGTTTTTCCCATTACAGTTGAAATTTCCAGATAGATCTCTTGTAATTTACTATTCTGCACAGGGCTTCCCAATTGAACAGACTTGCTCCTTAGTATTGTGGTTGGTGATCTCCAAATGAACATTTACAACAAGGCATCTTTTACATTTAATTTGTTTTGTTCATATAATACAAAAAAAGAGTATGTACATCAAGAAAGGAAATATGTGTGTGGTGTGTGGATTGTTCAAAACAATTTTGTCCAGGTAATTAAAAGAGAGAGATTAACTTGTATAGCTTAATTACTGAAACAAGTTTTCAGTCATTTGCTGAGATACTACTATCTAAAAATCCTCACTATAGAACAGATGGCATTCCAGCAGGAGACAACTATATGTGAGCAAAGAGATGAGGTATGAGTAATTATGGCATTTAGAGATGATATGTGTAGATGTATACAAGCATAATTGGAATGCAATGCTTCATACTCACACTTTCCCCTATCAAGAAACTTGCCAGGTTATCACACTGGAGATTTTCTCCTATTATTCTATTTTTTTGCATTCTGATGATATTTTTTAAATGGACAAGAGAATAAATGAGGTGGTCAAGTCTTAGAGAGGGGCTCATGGGATCAGTAAGATAAATAACTGCTTACAAATATGAAAATATCACTCCAAAAAGATTCTAGATGTTCACATCTCACAATTTCGTTACACCTTTTAACAAAAAAAGCTAATGTCTGTTTATTCAATTCACTTCATTTAGATCTCCAACAAATCAAGGATCAAAGATTCACCCAAGTAACTATTATTATGGGGGAATTGAACATAGATACCTGTTCTCTTTGCTTTAGTTCTCCACTTCAGTATTATGAGGTAAATCATGTGTGCTAACCTACCAATGCCATAATTAGAACTGCTTCTAATTTGCTGAAACCGTCTTGCAAAATTCAGTACACATCAGATTTTTTCAGGCAACCGAGAGCCATTTATTTTCTGAACTCATTGATGAAATCTGAGGGGGATATTTGAAAATCTCCAGACTGCAATTACATATTGGCAGTTTTAAGTGACTTCTAATAATCATTCTAAAGTCATCAATGCAACATACAGTAAACAAAACATGTATCCAAGCTTGTTGGTTGGTGTGGGAATTGCAGGTTTAACTTGATGGATTTATAATCTGAGCCACTATAACTCTTCTTATATTCTTAGAGTGGACACTACTAATCCAGCTAAACTAACAAAAGCAGTTTTCTACAATATCAAGTCTAAATATTATCTCTCTTTGGCTAGTGTTCAGCCTCTTTTTCTCTAACAGGAAATTTTAAATGGCAGGGAATACGGCCTCTGACATTTGTTCATATGTCTCCTAACACCTTTTCTTATGAAGTTGACAAGGTTCTTCTGCAGCACAGAAGAGAACGAAATGCCTTCTTTTTTTCACTTCACTTGCTAAATTATTCGCAGTGTGTTACACAATGTAATTAAGCATACATGCTCACATGCTAAAAGTTCTTTCTGTCCTTCATCAAGAGGGAGTGAAAAGAAAGATTGGGCATGTGTCAGCCCCAGTCTTCAAGCTCTGTTAGTTTTAATTTGGGCGGTGGAATTAGTCATCAGTTTTGCTGGGACTGCATTAGGAGAAATAGATCTTTGCACGCAGAGATTTGAGCTCTGTTGCAAATGAGTATTTGTTAAGAGGAAACCATTCTCTTGTCGTGTTATGCTACATTACATAAGATTTATATTCATTGTAGGAGAAATGGAACCAGGAAAAGAGTATTAATTCTTGGTGTCAGTGGAAGCTTATTTTGGAATGTCATCCAATTTCATCTTTAAGAAGGAGCTGCTTTCCTTATTTAAGTCAATGTAGAAAATAATTAATCAGTTAAAGGAAAATGCACCTGCTATGTTCACACATGCGCAGAACTCCTCTATGACTTAATGCTTTTCCAGCACGGGAAAGCACCCTGATTTAATTAGCTGTCAGGGTGGCAGTTCCCTATAAAAGGGACCTGCCTACCTGCAGCCTGTTAGTTGATCAGAGCCTTTAATAAATCATTACTGGTTAATTGTTGGTCTGTCTCTTCTTATTCTACCCTCCACATTACACTGGCAATGAAGGTGGGATTTTAAGAGCAGACCAGACAAGAATCGCTAATCAAGCCGTGACAAGGAAAAAAAAACATGAAACAGATGACATGGCTTCAGCGGCTCCATCTTTAACGTTTGCTCCCTACAACCCTAAGAGAGAAATGTGGAGCACATTTCTGGAGAGATTCGAGTTCTTCCTAGATGGCAGAAACCTTGAGGACCTCCCAGAGAAGAAGAAGCAGTCTGTCTTCTTGAACTATTACAGATCGGATGTATTTGCAATGGTCATCACCCTCGTGGCCACCTCAGACACTCAAAGAAGTCTCGTGGTCAATCCTGATGACAAACTATAAGGACACTACGCCCCCCCCCCCAACCATCCGAGATGTCCCGGCAGAATGCATTCTATAAAAGGAACCAGGAAGAGAAGGAATCCATCTGTGGTTTCATTGCAGCCCTGAGAAAAGCCGCCATCCAATGTGACTTCGCAGACCTAGTTCAGATGCTATGGGACAGGCTCGTGTGCAGCTTGAGGGATGACAAGCTCAAGTGACTATTAATGGCAAGAAGCACCCTCATGCTGCAAAGCACTATCAAAGAGGCCACTGTAGCAGAGGCAGCATATAAACCCCAAGACCAGAGAAAGACATCCACCATCCATCAAGTGACCTGTGAAGATGAATATGGCTCAGACTCAGCAGACGATGGCAAGGTCCACCTGGTGAAGCCCATGAGGGGACCAAGATGGCCACAAAGGGTTGCTGCACCACATGTGGGGGCTGCAGTGGGAACCATGCCAGGCAACAATGCCAGTACCTGAATACCATCTGCAGGAGGTGCAACAAGAAAGGGCACCTCTCCAGAGTATGCAGGGTGAACCTATTTATTTATTTATTTATTTAATCACATTTATATACCGCCCCATCTCCACAAGGACTCGGGGTGGTTCACAGCAGGTAAAAAACAAAGTATAACAAATTCTAAGAACAATCTAAAAACATTAAATTTGCTGTTAATTAAA
>JAEANM010020046.1:0-12205 GCA_017656035.1 Myanophis thanlyinensis
AACCAGGTTGTTATGTTGCCCATCAGGATGCTCTCTACAGTGCAGGAATAGAAGTTCCTAAGCACCTTCAGTGGAAGCTTGAAGTCTCAATCGTCTGAGGTGAAAGAGACGTTGTAGAGCCTTTTTTACCTTGGAATTGATATGGAAGGTCCATGACAGGTTCTTTGAGATGTGCACGCCGAGGTATTTGAAGCAGTCCACTCTCTGTACCGGGCTTCCATTGAATCTGATAATTCCTTTCCTGTTTTGCACTGAAGTCCACCACCAGTTCCTTTGTTTTGCTTACATTAAGAAGGAGGGATTTGCTGGGGGTTTTCCCATTTATGGCATTGAGAATCTCCATTCATAGATACATTACCATGATGGCCCAATAACTTTCAATTATATACCCTGAAATGCATCTACTCAGTTTTGACATGCACACCTGGATTCCTCCAATTCCTAACTGTCACATTTAAACGGAGGCAATCAATTTATTTCAATGTTCCCTTGCTGACAAGATGTACTTCCATAAAATAAATTGGTTGTAGAAAGAAATAAAATATCAAGGCTTATTCATTATTTCAGCATTAATGTATTGTGATGTTAAATTTTGATATCTTCTTACTCCCTTAAATTCTGATTTCTAAATACTGACAACAGAAATGTAAAAAACTAAAATGAACTTAACGTGATGTGTGGAATTTCTATCATCTATAAAAAACTAGATCATTGTGGTCTGTGTCTCAATGTTGAGCAGGAAGCATTTAAAGTCAGTTATACCCTTTCATCAACCAGGAGGCCTTTAGACAGTCATAATTATGCTACCCTTGAAGACCATCTAGAACAGAAGATCATCTAGAAGATAATCAAACTCATTTTCATTGAGGGCTGCATCAAGGTTGTGTGTTTGATCTTGGGGGGGTTAACCTATTGGTTAGGGTGTGTGTGGTAGTGGTGGGTGGCTGGGGGGGGCATGGCCAGCTCAACATGACTTAAGGCTCCATTTTTCACTGGCAGAGGCTGCAGGAGGCCGTCATGGCCAAAAATGGAGTTTGGGCAGGCAACATGTGACCCTCCTGAGCTCCATTTTCCCTGGTAGAGCCACTGCTGGCAGAGCCATCACTGTTTCCAGGGTGGGCCCGTGGGCCAGATCTAAGCATCCTACTGGCTGGATCTAATCCCCAGGCCTGGGGGTTACTGAGTAGGCAGACATAACAAATTTAAACAAATTAATCTATAAAAATAATAAAATGAAGATTAAACTATTTTGAAACTACCTGACAATGATGCCATTCGATATTATATTGGCTAGGTTTTAATAGAAAACTTGGTAAATTAAGAAACAATGTATTGGGTGAATCACCTTCACCTATAGAATACCAGCTGGATACCCGTGCTTTGCAACAAAACTATGTGATTCCACAATGGATGTCCCTCTCATTGTTGTCACCTATAAATTATATCTGGAGAAATGAAGGCTGCTGCTGCGACCCCACCATGATACTCCCTATCCTGTGGTAGACCTGCTCCTGTACTTTGAATCTTGGCATAAAATTTCCCTCCTTCACCTCTCTGGCTCCAAAAGATATCATTTGGAAGCATATGTTGTACTTCTAGGCAGCAGAAAGAAAGTGCTCTGCCATTGGATGATGGTGGATGAGAAAGCTGTGTAAGGGTTATGGAGAGGGCTCAAGGGGAGGGAGCTGCACTTTACCGCTACTGCAGCACATCCTGGGAGTCTCATCCTACCTCTTCAGGGCACAGCACGAGGCACAGGGTAACCGAGGTCCGAGATCACCAATCTTTTCCCTGGAGTAATCAATCTGAGGTTCATATTTAAAACCAGACAAATACTTATTAGTACAAGGCATTGATCTGATTTGTGATATCTTTTTTATTATATTTAGCTATAGCTGCCTGATTAACATAGGGGTTATTAGATGCATACTTTTTTACAGCCTTTCTATTGACTTAGTGATGAGTTTGATGATACTTTTTTGCAGCTTCCCTTATGTTTTCCTAATTGCATCTGTAAATCTTTTCCTGTGTTTTTTCCCTCTTTTCCCTTTAATGGGTGTTACAGTAGAAGGAATAGATTCATCTGAACTGAGGAAGTCAGTGTAAGAAGTGATTTGGGGTTGGGACACTATGCAGGAGAAATTCCGTTCACAGTCCATTGGCTCAGTGATAGTTGGTGATTGAAACTCATAAGGGAATATCTCTCCTACCACCTTGAGTTTGGAAGCAGTTCCAAAGATGGAAGGCATAGACATTTTGGTGAGATAGCGACATTTAGTACTGTAAGGAGCCCCAGACTGCTCCTGAGTGAAGGAGTGGAATGTCTGCCAGTTTGAACTGAGGTAATGGAATGTGAGGCAAATGACAGTTGGAACAGAGTTCTTTTCAGGTGTGTGTGGGGGGGAGTAGAATATCTAACTCCTTAGCATCAGAGAGTGTTAATTACACTGAATAAGAAATACTAATGATCTGATGGTCATTTTAAAAAATAATTTCTTAGCGAGCACCTAGAAGCCAAGAGAAACATATGTGATAAATTTCAAGTTTGTAGGCTTTACAGTTCTGGAGATTTCATGATGAGTGACTGGTATTTGGCTTATATATATATAGATTAAAGCTAGGACAAACATTTTGAAGTTTGGGTGAATTAGAATTTTAAACAAAGCTAGTTTCCTGGCTTCTCTGTCTCTGCTTTGCATTTTTCACTGTTGTGAAAGGACTTGAAATTTTAATGATGCTTTCCAAAACCCAAAGCTACATGACTCAAATTTATGGGCTAAAAGATTAGTCCCAATGGACTGACTTTTCATCATTGTTTCATATTACTAGAAAAAAGAGCCATATTCATTGTGAGTGTTTTTATTAGCAAAATGTTGTTAACTCTCATTTATTAATAAAACTAAAGACCATGGAAAATGACAAGGCTCAGGGACACATTAGTTTACATTCCACCATCTGATGATTTATATCATGGTCTTGGAGTAAAAATTACACCATAATGTAATAAAAAATAAATTGGCTTTCTAATAACCCAAACTCAGCTACACCTGCATACATAATGCCTTATTCCTGGTCTATTACAAGATATAATTTTGAGACTTCATATTTGCAAGTGTATTAAGAAACATTTCTTGTTTTTAAATGCAGCCCATTATAGTACAAAGTAATTGAGAGCATCAGTTCAGGAAAAATAGAGTTAAAAATTTTCTCACTGGATTGATTAACCCTTTCCTGCCAAATTTTAAGAACTAAGTTCTTAATCAGGATGTACCAATATACTGATTAACATCCAGTTATTTACCTAGTGATAGTTCATCTCTTTTAAAGTGCACTAATTTGCATTTTATTTAATCCATAACTTTCCTGAGAACTAATCTCTTCTTTAAAAACATTCTACATAATATATACTATATTTAAAACAGTTTATGCTTCTGAATGAACTTCTCTACACTTAAACCCCAGTCTAAAACATTTATAATCAAATAAGAGGTCTAAGAAAAATATCTCAGAAACTTTGTAAGACCTCTGTCATCGTAGATAGCTCTCTTGTACAAGATTTCAGAATTGCATTTTGTACATTAAAATATATTCAAGAGAGACTATATGAACACAACTGGTATTTAAAACTTTTAAGAGATTTAAATACCAATTGTATTCTCTGCATTTATGCAATGGAGAAAAATGATTTTATGAACTATATGAGACCATTACCATGTTGTTGTTGTCTTTGTTTCTCTGTTGCATCAATATTTCCTAGAATGGATCCCCAAATCATTCTGCATTCAGATAAATCATGTGCAACTTTATAGTTCTCTTTTCATTTAATCATATAACAGTTGCTGTAATAAATTAAACCCATGATCTTTTATTAATTTTAGTAGCATCTTTCGCCAATATGGCAATATCTCTTGAAACTGGAGAAAATTTCTCTAGTATATGAACATAGTACATTTAATTTCCTAATATTCCAAATATCAATTATACTTTCTTGCCTAAACAGCAAATAAGCCTGACTATATACACCACATTACAAGCCCAATTGTTGATAATTTGAGACCTGCAGATTACTGTAGATCATAAAACTCTTGAAAATGGGAATGCCAACATACTTTTGTAGTAATTTCTCTCCCTGAAAATAATTTAGTGGAACAGGGATGAAACCGTCTATTAGTTCATTACCTTCAAACCAGTTTGTGAATTCTACAGGGTTTGTGAATTCTATGAAGAGGTACCTTAAAGAAGCAGTTCCTTTACTCTTTTTTTTCTTCTACTCTGCATGTGTGCAAGAGATTCCTTTTATACCAAGAAAGCAGAAAATTAGCAAATTTTGCAATTACACCTACAGGACCAGTGGAATTTCTGGAAGACGGTTCACAATGACTAATAAGAGGAAATTCTTGCAGATAGTTCTCCGCCACTATCCACTACCCAACATACAAGGTAGGTTTAGAAGGTTGAAGACTCTGTAAAGTGGATTCAGGGAATTAGCAAACCCTCTTCTTGTAGCACAGGATTTAACCACAAATCTTGCTGGCACCAACATACAAACAAACAAACAAACAAACACCCCTGATATCTGTGCAAGGCCAATAGAAATTAAATATAAAAATGGCAACATTCTTATGAAACCTCCACAATTTGTAAGATTTCACACAGTCATAAGCAAGAGGTGTAAAATCTTGCAGGACTTTTACACAAAATTATAGGACTAATTTCATAAAAGTCTTAACTGAGATTTTTGGTCATTTTATTAGAAATGTGGTGCCCAGTCTTGAGAAAGAATACTGATCTTTGTTGGAACAATTGGAAACAAAAAATATCAAATTTTCCCCATAGATTTAATGCTCTAAAATCAAAAGCTGAGATGTCTAATGACTGATTTACTCTAAATGATTAACACATTTCAAACATAATTTTGGTATACAGTTTGCAATAGATATCTGTTTAGAAAGAAAATGAATAACCTCAGGATGAAGTGGTCTGCTTACAAAAACTTTATTGAAAAAATAATTCAAGTTTAAGATTCCTTGCAATGTTGAACAAGACCAGATTCATGGGGGCTGGGGGGTGATTTTATTACTGCAATCGGAATACAGCCTTGAAATTTCAGTTATCATGTGGATTTTTGTTATTTTGCTCAAACCCTAATTGTTATTTCTGAGTTCTATAATATGTACCCTGGTTTGCTTTATACAACTGATTTTTCCAGATCATCTTTTCCAGGCAGTTTAGTACAGATTTTCTGCTGGAGTAACAAAAAAGGGATCATCATCCTCATCTTCTTTTCCCACTCCTTCAATGGTTTTTTAAAAATGTCATCTTTCTGGTGTGGAAAAGTCTGTTATCCAACTGCTACTAAAAGCTTGTTGTGGAGCCATTTGATTATTGTGAGCTGTCCAGAGTCATACAATTTTGCTTAATATTTTTTTCTCATTTTTTCTTATGTCAGTATGCAAGTGTTTAATTAAGATTTATAGTTTAACAAAATCTTTACAATGTTCTCTCTTGGTCACTGTGAGTTTTATGAATCAAATTACCTCTTGTTGAAAGACACATATCCACAGTATGGAAAATTCAGTGAAGGATGTAAAGTTGTTCTCAAAAACAACTTTTTTGAAATTCATACATGAATTTATGATTTATAAAATTCATACATGGAGGGAAAAAACTCTACAAAATGTTTAATGGTCATGGCAGTTACCAAGATTTTTATGGTGATCTAGAAGATGTTCCCTGTTTTAGACTTGTCTTTAATTTAATCTGTTATACACGTGTTTCTTTAAAAAATGTGATTGATATGTTGGATGAGTAAAACCAGATATATCCAGCTTAAATAAAACTTATCAGCTACAATATTCCTCCTCCTCCTCCCCATTTTAGTCATTGTCTATTATCCATTGTAAGATGAAGGCCTCTTCCGCATGTTTCCAACTAATATGGTCCTGAGGTTTCTTTTGCCAATTGACCTTGCAATACTTGCTGATACTGCCACATACTAATAAATAATAAATTCTAGGATATGATCTTGTACTTGACAGGAAAAATGATTCACAAGCCATAAATTAACATCTTTTAATGCATATCAAGTATTACACATATTAAAACACAACATTTAACAATAAGATTCTGGTATTAAGATAGCTCTAATACAGGAAGTTTTATTTTTTATAGTATATTAGACAGTGGTTTTACTGTAAATAACTTCTCTTTATAAAATAATGGGCATTTTAGGCACAACATATGAGAACTCTATCCTGCTAAAGTTCAAAAAATAAGATGAAGGAGGTAGGGCTTTTTCCCAAATTTCAATGAGATAAAAGAAGGATGTGCTTCTGACAGATTGTGCCGCATGTCAGTATATTACTTACAAAAGTAGAACCTTAAAATAAAAGTATCATATTTTTTTACAAAATTACAAAAAAGTAAATTATTACAAATCCTAATTTAATAGTTTCCCCTTCCTTTAACAATATCAGGCTTAATTTAACACACACACCCCAAAAAAAAGCACCCTACAAACCAAAAAGAATTGGCGTTTTAGTTTTTATATATTCACACCACCAGACTTTGTTAAAATAAATCAAGTAAGGTAATTAACACAACTGTAACATATAAAACATTTCTCAGAAACAGAGTTAGAAATATTGCACATAGAAGAACATGCAGAATTCCAACAGGTGAGCTTATACACTTGTTCATAAAGTATTAAAATAAAAAAATGGCAGAAATATGTGAAAAGAGACTGGAAAAAGGATTGTTAAATGTTAAGTTAATAAAGCATTGAAAATTATCTTTAAATGCATCAGAATTAACCTAGGTATACATCAAAGCATTTTATAGATTATCTAGTAAAAAAAAGTGTAATTTTTTGATCTTCCAACGTAGCTCAGAGCTGTAAGCATTTATAAAAAAGATGAAGTTATTTATGAAAACCTTTCCATTGTTTAGTGCATGGTAGGTATGTCAGAACAAGCAGTGCACATTTAACAGAGAATAAAAATTAAACGTAAGATGTCCGATATCCAAAACTGTAGAAATTTAACACTCTCAAAGGTACTCTGCAACGTCAAGCCACCAAATGACACGAAGGACAGTTCTAGCTTTAGCTTGAGAATGTATTAACAAGAAAAAGTATGTTTCCAATGTCATAAAAAGAACAAAATAAAATTTCCTTTCCAAGAAGGGAAGGAGGCCCTTGATACTTCTTTATACGGTTTCCTGCTTATGGAGGGTGGATAAAAACCATACATAATGGAACAGATTATGCAAAATAGAAATTAGTTGAACTACAATTAGTTGTAGCAGATTATTTTTTACTCAGAGGTTACACATTTGACCATGTTTTCAGGTCAGGTAACAGAGATTTCTTCATAATACCAGGATAGCTGGTAATGGGCCAGATATCTTATTTTCTCAATCAAGTTTTGGGGATCAAGCCACCCTTTCTTCCTTTTCATGTATCACAGGCTCTGTACATTGCTACAGGGTTAATGTGCTTTGTGTGTATGTGTGCCAAAATCTGTAAGATTGAGGCCACAGTATCGAGATACCCATCCTTCTCCACAGACAGACGTACAAAAAGGGCAGGGCTTGGACTGTGATACAACACACACCAGTCACAGTTCTGACTCCAAGCTGGTGCTTTAAAAACATGCCAACCAATCAAATTAATTGTACAGACATAATAATGGGCATAGTTTGTTCATAATATGAAGGCTGAATTGGGTGTTGGGTACAATGCATTTCTTATGTAAGGCTATTGAGCAGCTGAATAAATGCACACCAGAAAATGATTTCCTCAAGAAAGAAAACATTGTAAAGTGTGTACTATAAACATATAAATTATGTCCTTATTCAGTGACAATTTGGATGAGCAACTTGGTGGTTAAGCAAAGTGGTAGCTAAGCAAAACCATAACTGTCCTTACACAGATCTTACATTAAAGATCTATGAAGGCTGTAAATGTAAAGATTGGTAGCAAATTTATTTTTTTCATCACCCTTATCTGCAAACTGTCTCTAAATGAGGAAGTCATCAAACAAGGATGCCTGTAGTACTCATCCTGGAAGAAACTTTTTCTCTCACATATATAAAACAATTGTTCAAAGATGAAGGTCTCCATCTTTAGCACTCATAAATATTTTAAGTCCTCAATTTTCACTTTTACATCTTTTTATGTACAATGAAGTCATATGATTCAATTTTTATCCTGCATGTAAAAATACTTTGCTGCTTATTTATTTTGTTGATTTACAATGCAAGGATGGAAATCACTGGGCAATGACGGAAAACGGATTTGTTTAGGTCAAAAAACTCTTTGCATATAATCTGTTAATATATATTCCTGAGACTTCCGTTACTTCAATAATAAATATACATGCTTGGAATTAAGTCCTTTTATTTATTCTGATATCAAACTAATTAATATCTCAAATATTAAAGTAATCAAAAAAGAAATGCCTCCTGACTGATAATGCATGTGGTCAGAGAATCTAGATAGAATTAGCTGAGAGTCAATATTCTTGTGTAACTCAAAATAACTGTATCTTTTTCTACTTATTTTATTCTGAAGTAATGTAGCAGAGAATGAAATCTCACTTATAAAAGTTTATATTTCGGTACCTCTATAACAAAGGCAGAGATGAGATACAGTCCACTGAAATACAGATAGTTCTCAACTTATGGCTGTAATTGACCCTGGAATTATGGCCGTAAGTCATAAGTAAATCAAACAGATCACACAACTATGTCCAATTTTACGACTTTTTTTTATGGCAGAAAACCAACCTAATGGGCCCTTTTCCCCCAGAAAGCAGAAGTACATGCTGCTTTCTGGAAAAAAAAATCAGGGTCACATGACCATGGGCCATAAATGTTCGGCTAATTGCCAAGCACCCAAAATGTGATCATACAATTGTGAGGGAGGGGTGGATCAGATGGGCAGTCATTAGAATTTCAAAACCAGGCCATAAGTAGTTCTGGGGAGGTTCATTCTAACTTCAAATGGTTGCTAAGTGACCAGCCGTAAGTAGACTATTATCTGTACTTCCCTTTAGAAGTTATATGGAAATGAATGGCATTAGGCCAAGATCAGGGAACTTAGCTACTTCTAACTTAGAAAAGTTGAATTTGCATGAGAAAAAAAATTCTACGTCTATTTAATAGTTTGTACAGTGATTCTTCTACCCCTTACTACTGTATATATGAAATACGAGAATTTTTCATGCTGCTGCTAGAAAATAAAATATGATGTCCATTATGTATGTAATTATATCACAAAAGAACCCAATTGCTGCCATGCCAGCAAATTAGAAATTAAAAATAGTTTTCCAAACATTATCAAGCAAGATAATAAATAAATCAACATTGTACCCATCTGAAGTCTTTACAGACAATTTGAAGAAAGTGGTTAAGATATTACTTAACTTCAATTAATATGTATTTAGTTGCATTTTTACACACAAAGAAAATCCTGATGGGAGAGATTTGTCTGCAGACTGTTTTAGCATTCTTTACATTATATCTTTTCACACTATGCAGTTTTTTAAATATGAGGCTGGGCAATTTGTTGAAAAGAAGATATATGCACTATATAATAGATGAACAAGAGATTATCACATTATCCTAGAGGACCTAGACAATGTTATGTTTCTGATGCATCAAATAGCAGTACAGTTTAACTTATGAGCATCATCAGAAACGCCAAGCTGAATCTTAAAGGTGTATTGGTAGCTTCCGTTCACTGACTTGAAGATTCCTTTTCAGGAATAATCGAGAATTGTGAACAAGGGTGCTAAAAATTATTTTCCTGTGAATTGCACCATTTTTATACTGTACATAAGACATCTTTTCCATTGTGTTTTGTAAATTTAATTCATTTTTAAACAGAGTTCAAGATAAAAACAATAGAAGCTTTAACACATTTTCTAACATATTACATAAGCCGGAACAGACTGCACGATACCAGGGTCTCCTATGCAACAATTTTATTTAAAAAAGAAAAGAATGAATACAAAAAAATGGGAAGACTAAAAACGCATACTTTTTCATCCACCTTTCTTTTTCTTTTTAGAAGTCATGGAGGAAAATAGCACAACTTAACAGGCAGAATAAAAGCATGAAAAGGTTTAGCATTCCTTCCCCTGGCTATTTTCTTTTCTTCCTTTTTCAAGTCCAAGGGTTCTCTGTGTAAGAGTAGCTTGCATGGAACTTGGTATAAAATGTTTTAATGTGTTTCTACTGTGATGGGAAGCTTGCACAGATTCCAATGAAATTATGCATTTTTCAAATCCTACTAATTAGGATACATTAAAGCTAAAATAATAAATTAGGTAGTAATAAAGTTCAATAAATACAATGGGATTTACCTCTCAGCAAACATATTGCACTGTGAAGCAATGTGAAACAGTTCAGATTAAGTATTTTTAAATTCTTCACTATGACTGACTTATCCTTTCAATACTCAGGTTGCCTACTGCAACAAACTACAGTAATTGTAATGAGAAAAAAACCCTTATTCTAAAAAAGTACTTTCTCCTTTATCGATTTTTAATGCTAATAAAATTGTCATCAATGCAGATGGAAATCATCAGTACACAAAAAGGGAAAGATTCCCTAATTCGTTATATATTGATTAATTATGTATGGACAAAACTGATCCTAGAGTGATGCATCATGGCACAACCCAATGCATATGTAATCCTACATATATTAGAGCACAATCTTATGCTGATTTATACATAAATTGTTCTGAGTTAGTAAGTTTCCAGCCTTATAAAGCCATATGCTGCTAAAATTCTAATTACTTTGATTTTAAACTGGGTAAAATGGTGCATATAAACTAAAGGAATGCCAGTTCCTTTTGTTAAGCTGAAAAAAAAAACCACACCCAACAATCCACCCAATTGTCTGCCTCCCTAGGCTTGGCCATCTTTACAGGAATTGAAATTTGGCAAATTGTACAAAATTTTATGACATAAACAACCATAAAACAGTTTATGACATAATACAAAATGCCATAAAAAATTTCCTGTGCTGATGTTGGTGCTATACAGGTCAACTTGGGCTATTTTCGAGGCAGATACATCTCTGAATGAATGCCAATTTTTCCAGTGAAGACAGAACATTAGACATTCTGTCACTGTTGAATTTGGTAAGGGAATATTTCTGAAAGGCTAAGCCAGCAGATCACAGGTTGTTTAAATTAAGCAAGACTGGTATTTATGTATAAAAGCAGAATAATTTGCTGCTGATCTATGCAAATTATAGGTTTGGGTTAGAACTAATACTGGACCAGCCCTGGGAATCTGAGAATTCAGGGCTGACTTGTCAAACAATGCAGGGTTTTTTTTAAATTAATTTTACAGAATCATTTATAATTGTGCTTAAAGTTGCTCCATTTGCGGATGTTCTGAAATTAGACAGGACAGGTGGCCAGAAACATTCAGTAACAATTACAGACAAGCTAGTGAAAAACTTGTGGAATGGCAGCATAAAGCTATCACAAATTGTCAGCTACTGCTTAATAATGTGAAAGATTTCAAGTTTGAATCTCTTTGACCTCCTGCAGAGAGATGCCTGACTGTAGTGCTAAAGTGTCTTTCCCTGAAGCTCCAGTAACAGAAATGGCAAAGAATGCTGATGAGAGAATATTTAATACATGAGCTCTAATCTGATACGAGGGAGCAAACTAAACACAAGCAAAATGAAACATAACAAATGACAGAAAGATTATGTGTATAATAAAACATGGGCTATTTCTATCATACATTTAATGTATATGGCTTTACTAGTCATAATCCAACTGTGGGTTCTTGGCATTGCTCTATCAGATAAACTCTGCACATCCCTTTATTACTGTGTAACAATGACACAGTGATTTACTTATTGATTGATTGATTTATCTATATCCCATTTTTGTTATTTTTACCAATACCTCAAGGGCAGTGAACATACCAAATACACCTTCCTCCTCTGATTTTCCCCACACTAACAAGCCTGTGAAATGACTTTGGGCTGAGAAAAAGCGCTTGTTCCAAGATCACCCAGCTGGCTTTGTAGGTTAAGGCGGGACTTGAACTCCCACCTCGGGAGCCTAGTTTTACTCTTCTTGTTTCCTGAAAATGTGGGGTATACACCAAGAATTACTATGCATGGCTTACATTTTATGATTATTATATTATTTATTTTTATTTATTTATTTTAT
>JAEANM010020048.1:0-12204 GCA_017656035.1 Myanophis thanlyinensis
TAAATAAAAAATTAAATAATAAAGTTCATTAAAATCAGGGAAGTAAAATATTTATTTACAAAAAGGGAATGTATTAAAATCCATTTTTCCCATTAAATACATTATTGCTATTTGTATTAGGTAAGCTTTTTGTATTTTTGTATGAATTAGAGAAAAAGGCAAAAGCCAAATGTTAACATCATTTCAAGCCATGTAATAATACCTGAAATTTGAACCAGGATACTTATTTTAAACAGAAAACTAAATGATTGGTGTTCTCAACCAAGTGACAAAAAATATTGTGTTATTACACAAATGAAAAGAAAAAAAATCTAATCAAGGGAGTAGTAGTGGAAAACATTATTTTCAAACATAAACATAAATATTTAGATTGTTACTGAATTAGAAAGAAAAAAAACAACCTAACAATCAGATTTGGTCCATAAGTGTTTCATCCATCCATTCCAAAGCAATAAATATTTTACTCATTCTAACTGCCCATCTTGTCAAAGTTACAAGTATAACAAATTCACTTGGCCACTTGGTGACACTGTTTTTGCATTTTGTTCTCACTTTGTGAGAGGCAAATCAATTATGGAGTTGTTGTTAAAAGCAGCAGACAGTTTGAGTCAGAAATCTAATCCATAAAAATAAACACAATCTGTCCATTGTCTATCCTTCATTTGCTGATTCCATATAAGCATTAGGAGGTGCTAAATTATTTAGAATGCACCCTAGAAAGCTTTTTACCATTTATGATTATATCTCCAAGTTTTAGGGAAAATATAGTTTCCACTCAGAAGGCAACCAAACTACCCACACAAGCATTGCCTTGGCAAAGCACCAATTCTAATTTATTTTAAGCAGCTCAGTAGACTGCTTTCCAACGCATTGTCTTTTGTCACAAAATATTTCATATAGTGCTTTTTTACTGAAGTTTCTTTTCTTTATACGCATTATATATAAGAACTAAATCAAATTTAAAACAGCATTGCCTTAGACAGAGCAGCAATCCTTTTAAAAATCAGGAGTTATCTGAGGAGATCAGAAACAACTCGTCACTATGTCTGAAGTAGAGATCGCCTTCCAGCTTTTTTTTTTTAAGAAGAATCTTTATAGTTCTTACATAAAATTATACAATCAAAACACCCTATCTAAACCGACATTTCCAATCTATTTTGAAAGAGCCATCACTGTGAAAATTCGAGAAGCCTATTGTAGATACTCCTAACTCACAAATAGGATACTATATATGGAAATTGATTATTCCCCAAAACCTCTAAATTAATTATTTCACAAATTCTCCAAATTTATCTTTGGCACAGCAAACAAAGGAGTTGAGAGCAGGAACAGGTATCAGAAGGCTCTAGTGATTGAGACAATAACTGGTAGCTTATGGAATAATTGTGGATACTGCATTCTGGACCAACTATAGCTTCCAAGTGTTTCTTTATTGGTAAAATCATACAGAGTGCATTGTAACAGTCCTTTTGTCAGATAAGTAGGGCATAAGTAATTTTCTGGAAGACTTCCTGGTCTGGAACATAGACAACTGATATTCAAGATGAATATATGGGCCTTTCTTAGCTACAGCTGCCATTTAGTCTTTGAAAGGGACTTAATCCAAGAAACAATCCCCACCCCATTGCTTATCAGTTTCTAATAATAAGGAAACACTGTACAGGACTAAGGATGGAAAGATCCCAGAATCAGGAAGCCCAATTATCCATAATCATTATGTATCATTCCAACACGAAATGCTTTCATTCTGTTTTATAACATCACATATTCTGGTTGAAAGATTTGTAATTCTGTTTGCCATATTTGAAAGTGATATAATAGAACTGGAAAATGAATATGAACTCAAACTAAATGGTTAGAAAACATAATGTGAAAAATATATTTGGGACTCTCACTTGGAAAAATGGTGATGGAGCAGGCATCACTGCAATCATGCATGTCATGAAGTAAGTTAATTGGGTGAGACTGCCCTTCTTCCAAAACACTAGGATATAGGTTTATCCAATGAAATTGAATAGAAGAACACACATATTATTTGTAATTAACCTGTGGAAGTAATCTAATACCAGCTACTGGGATATAATACTTGCCGTGCTGACCTTAATATTTAATCATGCATAAAATTTTAATGGCCCATAAAGTATTATTTAAGATGGTTTTTATTCCAGCCACATAGTTATCTTCTGCACTATAAAATAAAAATCCAGGATTCAATAATATGTATTGGATATGTATGGAACATTTCAATGAATTCCTTTTATAGGTATGGCTCTAAAGGTATCATGATGAACACTGTATTACTGCACATAGACCATTGTAGATAATTTGTTCTGGAGTCATTTACTCCACAGTCATTAGGAACTATGAACTACCAAAGAACAATTTTCTCATTAGCTGCTTATTCATTGAACTGAAGTCAGTTATTAAATTTAAAACAGCAATCATTAATATGATAATAACCAAGTTAAGACTTCCCTATGCTTCATGGAAAGTGCACTATTGGTGATAGGCATCATTACATTCTATTTATTATAGCTTTCTTCAATAGCATTATGCATATCCAGAAAGGAATATATACTTACTAGTATAATAATGCATTTAGCTCACCATAATTCAGATGAATATTTCTTCCTTTCCATAATTCAGGAAGAATATTTGGAACATCAAGACAATTGGAAGCCTATATTGGAAGTCCCTGGACAGAAATAGGAATAGCCCAGAACTTGGCTACATTTCCATAGGCCACAGCATGGCCATCCACTTAAAGGAATAGTACCTTCTCCTCATTTGATCATCAAAGTAATTTAATAACATGAGAATTTATTATGTTGAGAGCCAAGTAAATAAAAAGAACAGCACACTAAATGCACATGACAGATTCAATGTCTCCCAACTGGTGGGGATATGTGCGGAGTCTGAAAGTGGGGCGATTGCCTATGAAAGTGCTTATTTTAAAATTACAGCACTTTTCATGAATATGTTTTTGGAGGCATACTTTAACACCTATCAGAATTCCACAGCCTATTTATAAAAACTGTACTTCTACCTTAGCTTGAAGAAAAAAAGTTGAAGAGAAAAGGGAATATTTTGTCAGAACATAGGAAATGCTCTCTTTCATGAACAAGCAATAATGTTCTGTTCTTTAATAAATAAGTCATTTAATCTGAATGCCTATCAAACTTCAAGTAGCTCAACATGAAATCATATTCTCTCTGTCAGTTACAAAAAAAAAGATAATATAGTATCTTTGGTTATAAGGTTATCAGAGGGAAAGAAAAAAAAATAAGCCAATGATTTTGCTGCGTGTCAATCAATTGTGCCCTTTTAACTCTTTGTTTAAGATCAAAGAGAAGAGGAAAAGAAGCGAACAAGAAATATGTTGATTATTTAAGGAAAAAAAATTAGATGAAATAGGAAATATTTATTTTATATAAAGGCCAAAGTGGTCTCAGTGGTGGTAGGAGCATTGGAGACTGTGACTCCTAAGCTGGGAGGATGGCTCTAACATCAGAGCAACATCAGAGCTCTTGGTGCAGAAGAATGCAGTGTTAGGAACAGCTGATACTATGCAGAACCCTCAAACACCCAGGCCTATGGTAGCAGACCCAAGATAAGGAAGACACAGATCACTCACTGAGGTGAGAAGATAATTTATTAAATCTAGATCTATATGCAGTATATCTTCGTTTTGTGAGAATAATAAAAGTAGTTTGTTATCTTAGCTCAACCAGCAAGCAAAGATAAACCACTTTATTCACATGATATTTATAATACATACATATTAGTCCATCAGAATCAGTTAGTGATCAGCAAAGTGAAGTTAATGGCATGTAATGAAAATTTAATTGGTCCTTCTAAATTGAAGTCTAACACTAATTCTGGGGCTGCCCTAGTAGATGACTCAGAAGCTGAAGTTGGCACAGAATGCCAACTGATAGCTCATTCAATGGAATAAGACCCATTTTCAAGGAGCTCTTCCTTTAATTGCCAGTAAATTTTCTGACTCAATTCAAGATGCTAGTGAACTTATAAAGCTCTTTTGTGTGTGGTCCTTCTTATCTTATGAGCTGCGTTCTCCAGGCAGAACCTGCCCACCTTACATGGATTATCATGGAAAGAATACTCTGGATTCTACTCTGAGAAAAATCCAAGGGGTTAAGATCTAAAGAATGACACTGAAAGCACCCTTCTCTGGGACAACAAAGTCACTGGGACCAATTGTATCTGCAGTTTACAAAAATGATGAATATGAAGGACATTAATATATATTTCTTTCATGATCAATCACTTTCTAGACCAATTACATACCATGAACTTCTGTCATGGCAATCATTAAATATTATGTCCAAATGCTCGATGGACCTGAATGATTTCCAGAGGGTCCTTCCAGCCAAAAACCTATTAGTGAAGACCAGCTGGACAAATATTTATGTAAATGCTTATGTAAGCATTTTAATTTGTTGGTCCCAGTTTTTCCTGCATTTGTTTCAGTGGTTGACCTTGAGTTCCAACTGTACTCCTTTTTTCTTTCTCCATTTTATATAGGATGAAGATGATCATATCTATTTAATTGTGTCTGATTTTCAGCAATTCTATAGACCAGCTCTATCATGTTTTCTAATCTTATATGGCTTCTTTCACTTGTCTTATATGGTGGCTGGTGTCAGGTTTGATGGTATCTAGCTTTTTGGTGGCCTTATTTCCTTTTACTGCTGATCATTCTGAGCATAACTGCCTTTTACAGTGAGTTTGATTGCATGATATGGCCAAAATAAGTAAGGAAGAATGTTTTGATTTTTCCTTACACCAATATATATGGTTTGGGTTTATATGCTCCAGTGCTTGCTTGTTTGTCATCTTTGCTGTCCAAGGAATGCACATAAGCCTTCTCCAATATCACCATGAGAATAAATCATTGTTTTGTTTTGTTTAGTTTGTTTGTGTTCATGCAATTGTAGGTTTTATAAAAAAAACATAATGCAGACTAATCTATATTTAGTTACCAGGCTGATACCATTGCTTTTCCATAGTTGATTCATGCTTATCATTGCAGTGTGACCTTGATTCAACAATTTATTTCTAGACTGCATTCACTGCTTTGATCAATCTGCAATCCTAGGAAAATGAAATCTTGCATGCATTTGATTTCTTCACCATCAATTGTTATTTTGACATTTTCATTTCATTTCTCATGAGCTTGGTCTTTTTGATGTTCAGGGAAAGGTCAAATTTCTCATTTTGTTCTTTAATACTTTTGATCAGATGTTTCACGGATATATTTGGTTTCTGAGAGGAGAGTTATATTGTCAGCATATTGAAGATTGTTGCTGTTCCTTGCTCCAATCTTTCCTTCAATTTTTAATTCTTCAAGTTTCAGTTTCATCATGATCACTTAGCATCCAGGTTGAATAAAAAAGTCTTCACTCCTTTCCCTATGTTGAACCAATAAGTGTCACCAAATTGGACAGTGGCTTCCTGGTTTTTGTACAGAGCATCAGATTGACAAAATGTGCTGGCATCCCAAGACCTCTAAGGTGCTCCACAGTTTGTCATGATCAACACAATTGAAGGCAATCTGCAGATTCAATAAGCGTGGAGAAGTACTACTGTTTTACCACTCTTACTGCCACAAAATAATCCTTAATAGTGGCTTTAACCTATATCCAGTCCTTAGTTAGTTCATCCTTAGCTGAGCACCAATGGTGCTGTGGATATCTGCTTTCCCATTTCATTTCCCTCAGAAACTCTATAAACCATTGGGAGTAAAGGAATCCATGACAGGTGATATACAATGTTTTAAGCCTTGTGGATCAATTCAGAGCATTGGAGGTATGCAATTGTGAAGTCAGAATAGACTCAGATTTTTTTTTTCTTTTCAGCAATATGGTGTTGTGCTGGTTCACCTCTTTATCAAGGGTCAATTCAAGTTATTGGTAATTGAGGAAGAATGATATCACCCTTAGGCACCTTCTATGTGGGTGGACCTGAATGGTCCACCTTCTTCGGGGATTGATTCTATTCCCTCACCTATTCAACATTTATATATGTAATGGAACATATGGATAACTTTGGGGAAAGAAGGGGGGAAATGCTGCCTAGGAAACTGTCAGACAAGAAAGGATGGACCCCACAGTAACTTAACTATCAGGAAAAAGAAGTGGTCAGAGAAAGACACTTAGGAAAACTTGTTCTAATGGATCAAGTAGTTAAAAGTGGAGCTGGAAAATTTATGCCTTCAGATTGTCAACATTATTTTAATCTACAATAAAGTAAAAATAGTTCATCATGTTATGTTTCCTCTCTAGTTTACCTGACAACATGAGTTTTTTTGAGGAACTCGTCTGTCTCCATAGGATGAGGATTCATCAGTACGCTGATAATACCCATTTAAACGTATCTGTTCCTTGTGAATTAAATAATGTTGTGAATGTCCTATCTCAGATCCCAGAGGCTATAAGGATATGGATGGGAAAAAACAGGCTTCAAATGAACCCTGACAAGGCTATGTGGCTTTGGGTTTGGGGGGCCTTCTGGTCCTAGGAATATACCATCTTTAGTGTTAGATGGAGTCATGCTATCCACAACAAACTCTGTCCAGGGCATCCTCCTGGACTCATGACTCCTGTGTGTTTCTATTGAGAAGATGTTACATCTTTGCTGCATTAGCTGTCTTGGTACTAGTTTGTTTCTGAGTCCAATTCAATGATTTAAAGCTCATCATGGTATGCTACTGGGTTATTTGATGTACAGCCTCTTCCTGATTTCATATGTCCAGCCATCAAATCTCATAGGATGGGTATGTTATGGGTTCCAACACAAAGGGAGCTACATTTTGTGGGTCTCTTAGCACAACATAGTGCCTGCATTGTGGAATTACCAGGCCTCTCCAGGTGAGGTCAGCCATGTCATTTTTTTCAAAACTCCCTTAAGACCAGGTCATGCCAACCAGCCTAGCAACTCCAGGGGATAGGTGAACTCAGGGGCTCTGTTAATATTAATATCCCTCCATCTATATTTTTTTCTGTTTTAGTTCTGCTCTATTAATAATTATTGCATAAAGGTTTTTAAATAATTATTGTTTTATATATTTATTGGATTGTTGTATGCTGCCCAGAGTCACTTTCTATGAGATAGGTGGTCTCATTAATTTGACAAATAAAACAAATAATGCAATGATCATAACTGTGCTCATCTGTACTATCACTTAGAATTTGTATAAGGGCATTATTGAATTAGAAGTTCATTTTTTATCCCTTTCTTAATTATTCCAATGACTTTTTTTTCTTTTTTTACAGTTTGTGTATGCTTCAATGCATTCATTTTCAAGATTCACTCAGATATGAGTCTTTATTGAATACTAGATTGAAGCCACTGTAAGCAATTGTTCGGCATTTGTTAACAAGAAAGTACATAGTCCTCCTATAATTCACAGTTTTAATTTGACACTTCTTGCTTTATGTTTCTCAGGTCTGATGCTGAGTAACAGCTGAATGTTGATTTAATTAATATTCTTCTTCTGGAAAATTCAACTCTCCAGCTCCAATAGAACTGATTTTGCTAAACTTAAATTATACAATAAAGTCTATGTATTAATGTAAACCAATGCACAAAGTGGTCATTTCATAGTTGATTAACTGTTGTATGTTTAAATAGCTGAGTTCTAAGTTCTCCATGAACCACTGTTTATATAGTTCCATGTAAAAAGCATTAGGTCTTTTTTTTCCTTGGTTTGGGTGGCATGCCCAAATTGTCAATTTGAACAAATGAAGTATTATTTTGTTCTCATTTTCTACAAGTAAGACATTTGGTCTTACTAAATGTCACAAAAGAAATTTAGAAATGGAGGTAAGCATTTCAAGATGAATGGAAACTAGTTGCTGGTCATATTTTAACTAAAACTGACCTTTCTGTGTGATTTTTGACATTTCTATGAATTTTTCTTTCTTTAATGGTTGAATTTCATCTTAATGATTTTTTATGCATTCTATTCTGGAATAATATATTGGGGGGAAAAACCTTATAATGAAGATTATGCAAAACTGAATCCTACCTTCCTAATTGAAATGGAATATCTGAGTTTGGGCAAAGTATGCAAGTTAGTAGATATCCCAAGATAATCCTATATATATTGTGCATATAAAATAGTTTACACCTTTCAGAATTGTTCCCATTCAGTATTGTCAGAAAAACCCATAATTACCCACCAGAATACAGTTGCAGGAACAATCAAAAGAGAAATGTAGGATATCAACAAATTCTATAGAAGTGATTTAGTCCCTGTCACTGGGCATGCTACAAATCTGAGATTAGCGTGGAGACAAATATAAATTATTTTCTGGGAGCATAATTGGTTTTCTTTGCCAATTTAAAAAAACAACTGTAATATTAGTAAATAGATAAAGTGAAATATACTTTAGAGAACATCTAATGAAACCCTTTTCCCAATGCAGGAATCCATTCAATTTCATTGGGGAAGGGAATCATTAGTTTTTTTCATGATTATAGATATATAGTATATATTGATATTCTATTTTACTTTTTTTTTCTCAGTTCTTATTTTACAGTTTTAACCTTGTTTCATCCTGATCTTGTGTCCTTAAAGAAATAAATCACAAACTTTATATACACATTTTCATGAGATTTTTTCATATTAAGTTATTTATTATGATTGTTCTGGTTTACAGAAATAGTCATAGAAAAAACATGCTTCCTAGATCTCTTGAGATCACAATATTTAAATTAGGGAACCTGGACTATTCTCAATGGAGGCATGTGGGCAGGCAGAGGTTTTGAGGAGAAGGTAGTCCTGCAAGTGGCCTTGTCCTGCAAGGGCTTTAAAGGTGATAACCATTCAATTCAGTTCAATTCAATCCTTTATTGTCAATGCACAACACGTGTGCAGCGAAATTGAGTGAGGGATACTGAGAACCAGTGCAGTCACAGAGCAGAAATATCAGAGGAGCACAATGAGCTACATATTCTGGATCACCTGAAACTTTTAGATGATCTTCAAAGTACCATGGGACCATGGCAATCATAGCTAAGAGATTTCTCTGTCAGTAAAGTTGTGACTGTCTTCTTCCTTAACTTGCCAAAGTGGCTTTCCTTTCTCTTCATGGTTCTCCTGTTTCAGCTAATGAACACAGATCATCAGTAGTGTAACATGCTTCATTTTGAGCAGAAATACAAACAGAAGGGTAAAAAAATTACCTAAACCATGTTTGTGGGCACAATCCTCCTTCACCACTGGGAATTCCAAGCAATATGAAATTAATGAACTTTGTGTATTGCCATAAGTTACTTGATAAATATTTTACTTAAGAGTGTTATTTTTAATAACATGGTGTTCAGTTTCTACTTAAGAGCACATCTGTAAACAGTCTACATACACAACCCAATCCATATTTATACTGAAAAGTTTCTGAATTTTAAAATAGTGAATTTGAATTGAATCATTTAGTCTTAACCTGTCATTAGATGGTTTTCCCCCATTCATTTGTTAAGGCACTGTCAAGCAAGGACAAATGCATAAAGTCAAAAAAGAGCTTAAAATCTTCTTGGATACTAATAAGTTCTTGCTCCAATCCATTCAATATGATGAAAGACAGAGTAGTGAATAGTAGTATTTTTATTTTATTTATGCTACAGTGTTTACCCCTTGCAATGGCTGGCAGTTTCATTTATTATTTGCATGTTTTTTTTTGGGTTGGGTTTACAGAAATTCTGCTCCTAGCAGGAAACACTCCTTCACCTCCACTTACCACTGTCTTATGGTTAAGGATCTCTTCCTTTAGGCCTTGACAGAGAGAAAAAAAGCATGCTGGGAAGGTGAAGGAGAGCAATTAATTAAAACCTGTACACCATGCTATGAGTAGCACAGTGAGCAAACCTTGTTCTTCTTTGTAGCCTCATATGTTGGCAGATAAGATAATAGTAATAAAAATGTCATATATCCTACCATTTCAGAAAGATAAATACAAGCAAAACAAACAGGAGTACCTCATAAAACAGCATGTAGTCTAATCAGGGGAATTTATATTTGGAATGGCTTTTTAAAGTCTCTTGAACATTCTGAGCCTTGCTGGCTCAGTTATGAAATATGCAAGCCACTGTACTAATAATTAGTAATTTCATTTCTAAAGAAATAATTAATTAAAAGAGTAAGGAACCATACCTAATACTCCTTCCTCCTCCTATTTTCCCCATAACAACAGTCCAGTGAAGTGAGTTGGGCTTTTACACCCAAGATGGAATGAACTCACGATTTTCTGATTTTTAGCCTAGTGTCTGAACCGGTCAAATAAAAATTGATGGTGTTCTTTTCTGTCTTCCTTTTAAATAGCAAAAATGTCCCACACAGAAGATATTTCCTCTGGGAAGTATTTCCGGGAATGGTCATACAGCTACATATTCCTATTTGTATCCAGCCACTTGGGAACCTGTTGTAGTAAATGAAGCTACATTTGATTACAATAACATATGTGGCAACTTTTTGTATGCCTCTGCTCAATTTAGGATTTGGGTCATCACAAGCTCTGCTTCTACTGTACATTTCTACTAATAGTAGAATACTTCTACTATTCTACATATCTACTAACAATACAGGGAAAGATTCTCTTAAATATAGTAATTACTTTTTTCAGCTATGAACAAGTGTTTTGCTCCATTTCTACATTGAGAACAGTGGAATGAACCATACAAGTCCAGAAGAGGCTATCTGAAAGTAAGACCTGAAAAGTTTATCATATTGTAGGAAAATTTTATGGTGTGTCAACTCACAGAAAGGATTAATAACATAATGGATTTATTTCTTGAAATTGTATCTCAATCCTTAGTTTGGAAATTTATATGCTCAGTCTTGGAGAATATATAGTTTGGAGCTCATTATGTGGAAGTATAACCCACAAGATATTTGAATGCATAACAATAAACATGGAAGCATCTCTTCACATACTTTTATTATATTTGGAATAACCACAGGCAACTTATAGGCATCAACAATTATGGGGAAAGACTTTCCATGTTATAATACATGTGAATTAAAAAGGACTATAACTCAGCATTTACAGATAAAAGTTGAATATTCCCTGAAAGTTTAATTATACTCTTTGATCACTGTCAAGTCAAGAAGAAAACAAGTCAAATAATGTCTCATTTTCAGGGCATTTCATGAAACCATTTCAAGGGTTTCATATATTTCACCATTATGAAAAAAATAAAAACAGAAATTACCATTCTTCTTTGTGATCAGGTGAACAGATAATATCTGTGTATTCTGAACATTCACATTTTGAGAATATTTTGAAATGTGGTTAAGGAAGCTTTAGAACTACTGAAGGAATAATTGCCATTCCAACATCTAGCAACAATAGAGAACGTCAAGGGTACTCTGAGTCCTTTTTTCTGCCTCTATCATCATTTTTGGTGAATATTTTACTAACTTTAGTCTGCAGCCCTTTTGCTTTCACTACAACATCAATGAATTGAAATATGAAATTCTTAGAAGAGGCAGAGCATATTGGCTTACTAATGAAAATAAAAAAAAATAATGTCCTGCCATTGTCATGCTAAGGTCTGGTTTGAATTTAGAAGCCAAAGTCTACTGTAAATTATCTCTAATAACTGAGACTTTATAATCCTCTCAGGAAAACAGTGAGGTTTCCATGTCTATTAGACATTGCTGGAAGGATTTCCTGAATATGAAACATAATACAATGTCCCATAAATATGCAACATTTATTGGCAGGCTCAAAAAGGTAAAAAGATCATTGGAGAAGAAAGTTAAGTTAAGAGATAGAAACACAAGACTGTTTTTAGCTAGCAGTTTCCTTTTAAAATTATAGTGATAATAACTTTACCAAGATCTGTGGCTGGCAGTTCACAGATCCACTGAACTCTCCCTCAGGAAAAAAAAAAAAATTGGTTAGTATCTGGCAGGGTTATTTTTAGTTATGAGGTTTCTGTCTATGTCTCCCCTGCTTCCAGGATACTTGGAATCCACACGTGTTAAAGCTGTAGAGAATTTTGTATGGACATCTTGACAAAGCTTTGATTTAAACACACATGTAAAGTTCCTTGGTAGAGTTTGAGCACATCATCTTGCTGCTATCAAACTGACAAACAGGACTTCAACATATGCTTGATCCTGCTGATAAAGATTGGCCCCACCTGAACTCTTCATGTATCACCTTACACCTCTAATAT
>JAEANM010020049.1:0-12204 GCA_017656035.1 Myanophis thanlyinensis
TCCCCACTTTGCAGGGTTAATCCTGTAAAGATTAACTTTACAGAGTTAATCCTGTAAATAAAGCAGTTGTTTCTAGCATAATCTTTATTGCCTTGCTCACAGAAATTGCCTCTCCCCTTATTACATTGTAACTTTCATGAAGTTTAATTCTGCGCTTGGTGATGTTTAATTCTGTGGCTACGCCAACAGAACTGGTAGTAAAAAAAATGAATTTCACTACTGGATTGAAGTACTATCTATCTATCTATCTATCTATCATTTTCAATAGGGAAAAATAGATCCACAATCCTTTCCATCCTATCTGACTACATTATTATATATCTGCCCTATCATTGTAGCCCTTAGGCACCATTTTTTGTTTTCTGTTGGGCTTTGTTTACACGTGGCTCCTAGTCACTGAACATTGTCTGCCCCTATTTTGAATACACCCACCCTCAAATGCTCACTGCTGTGAAGAACTGATCCTTTTCCTTTTGACCAGTCTGGCTATGAAAGGAGTGCACCACATTGTATCTCCAAGCACGCACACACTCACTCACTCACCCACCCACCCACACATATGAGGTTATTGTTCCTGCCCATGATTTGAATTACTGCTGATTCATGTTATTTATTAAAGTTCACCAATTGCAACAGGATGGAGGAATGGAGGCAGAAGGCACATGGACACAATAAAAGCCTTTATTCCACCTTAGAACAGAAGCAAACGCCTCCAAAGTTTAGAAGTTAGATAACTATTCAAATGGAACTTTAGCCTTTTCGTGTTTGCTGAACTTCTGAGAGTGCGGTTAATTAATTCCAAAGTTTCATATTCTGAAAGATGAGCCACTAGGCTGCAGAAATGAAATTAGTGTGCCTGTCACACAGCAGGCTTAAGTATTAGGCAGAGAAATTAAGACTTCATGCAAAGACCAATCTGTCGAATAAGAATTTTCCCACTCTCTTTTTGAGACACCACAAAGATGTTGGCACTGTGTCATATTTCAAATAATTTAGAATTAATCTGGACACAGAAGGAAACACATAATGTCTAGGTAAAGAGAATTATAAGAATAAAACACTGGATGCACAAAAAACATCTCTTAAATTTTCTACCCAACTTTATGTTTGTTTGAATGACAGCAAATGGCTGCCATCTTGTGGACAGAATCAGAATTAAGGCGAGGATTATATGTGGAAGCTGAACTACTATCTGAGTTAACTATCTGAGTTATCATTCTGTTTAAAACAAAATCATTAAATATTATATGGTGGGCAAATGTGGGAATGTCTATATTTTGAAAAACATAGCCATCAGGGTATGTGGAAAGGAGAACACATGGTTTGCTTAATCATTTTTATCTAAGGCATATGTCACACACCGTAACACACATTGAGCGAAGCACTTTAATAGACTAGCCATTAATGAATAATATGCATGTGCATTTATGCTTACACAGACACAGACACACATATATACATGTATATGACATTATCCTCTATGTGTGTGTGTATGTGTGTGTGCATGTATCCGTGTGTGTGAATACACACATACAGTACATACACCCAAGATAGTGACTGCAATTGATAAAACAGCTGGTTTTAGCAGATGGTCTTGCTACTGAATGCCAAATGCACTAAAATGTTTGTTTGCTAATGCTAACTGCTTTCCTATATAAACACTCAGCAGAACTTAAAATTCTCCCTTCACTCAAGAATGCAAAATTCTATCATTCAAGCATCAGAAATGATTTTGTATTGAATTAGAGTACTGATCCTCTAGTTTACAGTTGCTTATGCTTCAAAGTTTCCAATTGTGGTTTCTTTGGTCTTTTAAGCATTTGGGATATTTTGTCACTAGAGATTCTACAAAGGAATCTTATTCGTGCACGTTGGGTGTACTTTTTTTGTTCAATGGTATACCTCTTTTTGTGTCCAGTGATGTTGTTTGACTTCTTCAAGATGTTTTACTCAGTTGAAGCATCCTAAGTTTTTACAACCATGTAGCTGGTTTAGAAGCCATTGTGGGGTGCTCGCTTCAGCAGCACATATACTAAAATTGAAACGATATAGAGAATCCACTATGGTTTGTCTTCAGTCAGAAAAAGCCTACTGGAGCAGGAAGATGATATTGCTTAATTCAATGTTTCTCAACCTCCATAACTTTAGGATGTATGGACTGGATTTTTTCAGCTCCTAGAATTCCCCAGCCAGCAGCTGGGAGCTGAAGTCCACAGATCTTAAAGTTGCAAAAGTTGAGAAATATTGGCTTAATTTCTGAAAAGGAACTTCAAAGGGCGCAAGGGCATTGCTGTCCTTCTCCTAAATTTTAAAGGTAATGACTTAATGGTGAATAAAATTAACTTAGCACATATTCAGAAAGCACACAACTTTATTATTATTTCATATATATCAGGACATTGCCCTGATCATTCCTGGCAAGAATACAGCCCCAAGCTGAATATCTGCTCATTTTCTGACGATAATTTGCATGTGGCAGGAAGCAGATGGGATTTTATTGCTCTCTTGCCCTCTGTGTATATTGTTCTAGAATCAGGTTTTAAACAAGCTGTGGATAATACGTCCATTAATGTAAAGTGAAGTTTTAAAAAATGCTGCAGTTTTATTATTTTTTTATACAAACTAAAACACCAGTGGTCATTTAACCCTATATTAAATACATAAATTAAAAAATAACCATCCATAAAACTTTACATACAGTAAGGATCCTCATCTACACGTTAATACATACAGTACATATACATGGGTCCCAGTGTTTATCAAAGAGTCATTCTGCCAAATAATTTACAATTCTCTTCTGGAGGTATAGACACAAAAAAGGAAGTTATGTACAAGGAGATGCAGTAGAGAAAGTAGAATTGCAGTCAAATAGATTAGCACTTTCCTGAATTTCAATTCAGAGAGATAAAAAGGGGTTCATTAGCATAGTCCAAATAGAAAATAACAGAGGAAAATACTATGTTGATTCACCGGAGTAACCGGTTCACAGGTGGCTCGCTGCCCTTCAGAAATCGGAAACGTTACCACACTTGCAAGAAAACGATGCTGCATTACCTTTCCATATGTCAAAAAAGGGAAACCTCGGTATGGTGATTGTTGAGAAAACTAATACTGCTGAGTTGCACGTGAGGCTCTTTTGCTGGATATTTGCCACTCCAATTCACACACACCCCATCTCGCTTTCCTTTCAAAAGGCTAATTTGAGACATCTTCCTCGACAGTGGTGTCAATGGAAGCCACATGGCATTGATGCCGAAAAGAAAATACTGCGGGGTTGTCAGTGAAATGTCAAATTGAAAACACAAGGAGCCAGTTGTGATGGCTTAATCCATCTGGCTTTATTTTAGGAAAAATTCAGCAGGGAGGTCCTTCCAGTGGGCCTGACCAGCGGGGTCTGGTGGGCTACCAACGATTGTAGGGTTAACCATAGACGCACACACACAAAGGCTTCCTGTGCTCACTGGTGCTATAGGGCCACTTTCATTAGGATGAAACTGCAAATTCACCCTCAGCTTTCCCAGAAGCTTTCTTGCCTCTGAACAAACCCACAATCATACCACAAACTCCATCTTGGAAATGGAAGTACAGCTTTATAAGAGGTAAAAGCATCCTATTATGTACACAGAACTATATATATATATATGTACACAAAAATACGAATGTATTGACATACATATGTATATAAGGGAACTAATGTTGACTTATGGAGAGTTTGAAAGTCAGTGTCAAGAGGTGGATATTAGGCACAGATTGGGTTTCACTGAGCAGAGGGGAGGAAAAAAGCCCCTCCAGGGTCCAAGAAGACCACTGAACATTCTCCATAGCAAACCTTCATATATGGAGCTGGGATTTAACTGTCCTCCTCCACAGCTTTAATCAAAAATCGGGTCATACATATCAGAGAAAGTGGGCTGAACATGCATTTACAAAGAACATATTGCAACACTAAAGGCAGAGCTGAGAAGATTGTAGTTCTTTCCGCATGCTAAGACTGCTCCTTAGCATTTCCTTAAGCCACATCAACTTTTCATACTTTTCAAAGGATGGAGGAGAAATTGAAAGGTAAATTCTGTGGGAATAGAAAAACACAACAAGGGACAAGTGTGACAAAAGACAACAAGCCGTATGCTATCAAAGCAACTCTCTTGCCCAAAACTGGAAAAAAACAACAACTATTTTTCTAAAATGTGAAAAAGATGAACTCTCAGTTACTCCATACAGAGGAAGTCAAAGGACAAAGGCAAATCACATACTGCATTGTCTGATGATATTTTCAGAATAGAAGATTTACAGGGGGGGGCATACAAAAGAGCAAATATATCAATAATATCAGCCTTTATTACCTAATAAAGTTATATGTTTATATTTGGATGCAGTTGCGTTTTGACACAGTCCTTTTAAGAACAACCACTTTTATCCAGTTAATGGTCACAAGCAAATTTTCATGTTGAAAGCACAACTGGGTATAAATCTGGGTATTTATTTACAACTCAATCCTATAAGAAAACCGAGATATTTGAGAAACGGTAGCAGTGGCTCAAAGTCCCAGTGGTATAAAGAAACTATATTGCTATATTCTAAGGAATATTTGTGGAAGGTGGATGTGGGTCCTGAATATTTCTTCATTTAAATATCACATTGTGTGTGTTGTCTTTATCTATGTATGTGCATGTGTGTATACATCTGCATGTTTTATTTCAGTTTTATACTAATGCAGTATAGAAGGAACATTATAAACCAGTGTTTCCCAAACTTGGCAACTTTAAGCTATGTAGACTTCAACTCCCAGAATTCCCCAGGCAGCAAGTTTAAGAATCACTGGTGTATTTATTTATTTTATTTATTTTATTTATATACCTCCCCCTCTCCCTAGTTAGACTGTCATAAGAATTCACTGTGCATATATCTTTTCAGTATTGCCAGTATCTGGACTGAGGCAATCTATAACACTTTTACAAAACAGGAAATAGTCTGCAGGCTGAATATTTCTTCCTCAGTTATTTTAGAACCACAAAGACTTGAACATTAACATACACAGTATAAGACCAGCCTCTGTTCCACTATGTGTCTGATAAGAAAATGAAAAGAAATATTGTAGGGTTTTTTATCAGCAGAATTCCTTTCTATTTTCATTTACTAACAAAACTCCATTTAAAGCAATTTACCAACTGTGTCATGTACAGAGTGCAGGAAACATTCTGCCAATAATGCTAGTTTTTTTCATAGAGCCGTGGTAGCTTAGAGCGGCTAGAATGTGATATTGCAGGCTAATTCTGCCCGCTACCAGGAGTTCGATCCTGACAAGCTCAAGGTTGATTCAGCCTTCCATCCTTTCAAGGTCGGTAAAATGAGGACTCAGATTGCTGGGGGCAATATGCTGTCTTTGTAAAGTACTTAAAAAGTGCTGTAAAAACACTATGAAATGGTATAGAAGTCTACGTGTTATTGCTATTGCTACATGGATAAGTTTATTTGATTCACTTTCCTCTACGTCCTGGTAGATGGACCAGAGCAACAAATGGTATATCAAGTCCAGGAAGCTTCTAGTTTTCTGTCCTTCACCTTGGCAGCAAAAATACAGCAATAACATGTTAACTATCCTGTTTCCCTGAAAATATGACATATTCAAAAAGTAAGGCCTAGTCCGAATTTTTTGGGGGCAGCCTAATATATGCCCTACCCCCAAAATAAGCCCTAGTGAAGTGGGTGGGCATGGCTAGCCAAAAAGCAGCTCTTCCCTTCCCTGGTCACCTTGTGGCTGCTCGGACCCTTAACTGCCACCTCCTGCACCTCAAAAAAAAAAAGACCTTCTCAAAAATAAGGCCAAGCGCTTATTTTGGGGGGGGGGTGTCAAAGGGAAATAAGACTTGGTCTTATTTTTAGGAAACACGGTAGCAATTAGGACCCCAAACCATATACTAAATGGTACAGGTGGTAAAGAGCATGCTACTACACATATCTCCACAAACTCTCCATTTCGCATAGTTATCAGTCATCAGATTTTCTGGGATTTTCCTGACAGAACTAGGAAATTATAAACAAGAAACAACAATAAATATTTAAATATTAGCAGATGTATGTGTAAAGATAAAATTATTAAATATAATTCTCCTTGAAAGCTTTCTGGTGATGATGATGTAAATGATTTTTGTTGTTGTTGTTGTTAATCACAGCACTACTGTATTGTTGAGAAGCTTCATATGCTTTTTATTAATCTTGTTCTGACTGGCAGAATTTATGCATTTTGAGGGAAGACAGAAAATAATATTTAGGTCAGCATACTTTCCTATATGCTCATATGTTACAAAGGATAAAAGTGGTTTATTCCTGAAGTTCACTGTGATGCGAAGAACACTCAGCCACGTAAGGCCTTTAAGGCTGACTATATTTGACCCAAGGAAGTGGTCATCATCCTAATTTTTTTACTGGAACCATATGACAATGGAGATCAAAAAGCAGGTGAAAAATGTCAGTTATTAGATAGAAAAAAATTGTTTTTTTGGAATATCATCAATTTTGCTGAATAAGTTATATAAACAAGTTATATAAATAAATCATTTTAAACTGCTTCATATAGAGTTGCTCTTTAGAAACCTAATCATGTACTGCAAGATATAATAAATGCAGAATGAATAAACTGTTTCTTTTAAAATAGATATTAGGCAATCCTCAAGGAACAAGATCAGAAAAGGCAGATACTGTACTTTTCAGTACAACTGTATGCTTGTGTGCTGTGTGTAATCTACAATGTATTCTCAACTTCTCAACTAACAAGGACAATTTCATGCCTGGACATTTCCTTGTCAGCTCTGGTTGCATGCTTAGGTTCAGAGCAGACTGGTAGATGTAGAAGAATTTTCTTAAAGTTGGAGTCCAAAAAGTAATTTATCATTAAGCAAATCAAAGTTTGACATCTACCTCTTTTCTCTTTATTATGTTTTTAGTTTTAGTAGTCTCATTCAATGAAAGTCTGAAAGGAAGGGACAAGCTCAAAGAAAGATTTTTGGAATTATGTGATGTAAATTTATCAAAGTATATTAAGTGTATACTTTGAAACATGCAATAAGTATCAAAAACTTTAGCATACCAACTAATTGACTACAGTAGCTGAATCCTTGTCTCCTTTGGAGTGAGGACAGATTTTAGAAACCAAACCTGATATGTTCTTTGGTTGATAGAACAAAACTGATTACACAAGACTCAACTCAGAACTGTACTTGAGAAAAAACAGACCATGAGACTGCATTTAGTAGTCCAGTTGTCTGCTATTACCATAAATAACAAGCCTTTTTCTGGATGGCTAACTACTAATAGTGGGACCTATCTCATTAGCTTAAAATCTGAAGTATCTGAAAGGATCCCTTAGATAAATATTTCAGAGGTTTGCCTGACCTTCTAATGATTTCTCAGAGGCAAAGTCCACCAAACTACGATATAAGCAAATATTAGGAACGGATGGGTTTTTAAACAGCAGATATGAGGCTAAGTATGGGTGAATATAGGTAATGTGCTTGGATGTTAGGCATGTCAATCTTGGATTGGAAGAGATTTTGCTAGATGATTTCAGACTGGTTTTTGAGTGCTAAGCAGCACATAAAGTACATTTTTAAAAATGGATGCTATTATTATTGATATGAGTTCAGAAACAAACATCCAGAAGAAAAATAAGATTCTTTCTTTTATTTTTAAATGTAATTAAATTATTCAGGTTCATGGATGACTGTTCAACTCTTGTTATCTATGGGGGAATAAACAAGTATACCATACCTGGGCTGCAGATTAAAAAAAAAAATCCAAGCAAAGAAATGCAGAAGACTCTTCGTTGCCATCTGATTGGTCATTTGGATTTTTACAGCCCAGATGTGGTAGCCTAAGAGGAGAGTACAAATGGAAAAATTGGGCAGTGAGGATTTTTAGGAGCAGAAGTATACTAATCTCCACTAAGATTTCCTGTTGCCTTAAGTAACCCCATTGCCTTGAATGCATGGGACTAGTAAATGAGATTCCCTCCCCAACAAATACAAGCCAGTGATTTCAGATGAGCGTGACCAAGAGATACTTCCACAAAGAAACCCATTGAAAATTGAATGTAACACCTTGTCACCAAGAAAAGAATTGCTGCATTAAGGTAGACCTCAATGCTAATTTCAGACCTATTCTCACCTATTTGCATTTTTACTCTGTAGGCTTGCTAATCAACAGATGTCTTCATTATGATTCTTGCAGCCAAAACAAATACAATGAGGGAAAACAAAATGCTTATTTCATTAGTCCATTAAATGCTGAATGAATTCAAGGATGAAATTTTGTGAAGCTGAAGTCTCACTAAAGGTGTTTGTGTCTTCTCAGATGCAATTGTTTCTTACCCTTCTATCCCAGTTCCTGAATAGGTATTAAGCAGCTAGTTAAATTAGTGTGGCATTCTTGGAAGAGTTTTTCGTTTGACGTAACATACATTTCTAGCACACAGTTCTTCGTGGAGGGTTTTCATAAGACTACAGCATTGGTCCTCACAAGTACTGTCGGCCACTCTCACTAGGTCTGATCATGATTGATCCAGCAGGCAGCAGTAGGTTAATGACAATTATATCTATCCTGTTGTCCACCCAGTTTGAAACAAAAACACGAGTCTTTTGTCCACATTGCAGCTGTCATTGTTCCTGAGTTTAAAAACAGAAAAAAGTGTCCCTGTATTAAGAAAGCCAATTTTTTTTTTCCAAATGGATATTATTGTAATGGTCCTCTTAGAACTCTAAATACTTTGTGCCCTCAATTATTGAAGACTTTCATGGGAAATTGATGTTTTATGTTTAAAATAATCCCCCTGCACAGCAGGGATTGATAGTCTGTAGTCACTTTGGTTCCTTGCCTGACATACTTTTACTCAATCTGCTGAATGTATCTTCTTGCTAATTTTTTTTTTAAAATAAACCTAGTGATGTATGCTGTTGGGATATTCTCTTCATCCTCACAGAATTTCCTCAAGTGCAGCTGATATTGTAGCTTTAGACAGGAACTGTCAAGTAACAAATCTTGAATAATGGCTTTAAACTGCATGGTGGGAGTAGAGATTGATTGCAGAGAGTTGCTTTGTTTCAAAGTAGTTGTAAACAGTTGTTTTTTTTGTGTGGATTTGGAAGCATCTGCCCTCTCAGGACTTTTCTGTGTTGGTGATCAGTCTGGAAAATGGGGAAAAAAAAAGCATAGTTGAAGGAGTCTGCATTAGTGAAATTTAATTACTCATCAACTGCAAGTTCCATGAATTTTATATTGGATTAAAATAAGTTATTATTTATTCTTTATAAACTGATTATTGCATTACCCAACCTTTGCTGTTGAGAGCTCAGGGAGACATACCATGCAGCTGCTATCAAATTTATTCCTGATATTATAAATAGTAATATGAGGTTGCGGAACTACAAAGTCACTCACTGAGCTCTGTGATCCAGTGTAATACTGAACAGGGCTCTCAAGCTGCACAAGCTGCTATCTTAACCATTATATTACATTATATAATTTAAATTTATAATATGTCAATATTTTGACATTTTGTAACCTACATAGATAACAGAATAACAGAGCTGGAAGAGACCCGGGAGCTCTTCTAATCCAACCTCTATACCATTTCAGACAAATGGCTCTCCAATCTCTTCTTAAAAACATCCAGTGATGGAGCATCCACAACTTCTAAAGGCAAGGTGTTTAACTTATTAATTGTTATCAGTGTCAGGAAATTTCTCCCTATTTCTAGGTTGATTCCGTACTTGATTAGTTTCCATTAATTGCTTCTTGTTCTGCCTTCAGGTGCTTTGGAGAATAGGCTGACCCCTTGTCTTTTTGTGGCAGTCCTTTAAATATTGGAATATCGCTATCATGGCAGCCCTAATCCTTTTCTGTAAACATACTGAATTCCTGCAACCTGTTCTTTGTGTTTTCTCTTCCAGTCCCCTAATCATCACTGGTTGCTCTTCTCTGCACTCCTTCTAGAATCTCAACATCTTTTTTATATTATATCCAATAATTGGCTCTTATCAAGGCACAGGCTAATCAGTTTAGATTAAATAAGAGAATCTGCTAAAAGTTGTATATGTTTTCTGCTGCAGTGGCCATCCAGACCCATTGGAATGACACATATTGGAAATAAGCTCATCAGCCTCCTTTCATTTATGATTTCTAGCAATGGTATATGAACATTGATTTGAGTGACATTAACATTGGATTATTTTAATTAATGGTCTTCCTACCTGGGATTCCATGATAGTTAATACTATATCATGTACAAAACATTTGAGTTTATGTTGGTGTATTTGAGACCTGTTATTTCTCATCTTGGAATTTTTTTTGCCAATATTTCTACAGGAATGATAATAACAGGAGGAGAATGTAAACTATTTACTTATTTGAAAGAGTGGAAAGTTCTCCATTGGATGAAATTTTTGCTGTTGATATATATACTTTTGACCCAAGATTCTTCTCAAGAATTTATTTTGTTCAGCATATTTAACTTTTTATCATGTTGAAAATACATTCATCTCATGCTTTTATTCTATAACAATATGAAATCATTCAATACAATGAGGTACTTAAAAACTATATTATGACAATAAATCAATAACTACAAATTACAGTTTTGTGTTTGAAAATCTAACTAACAAATAACTATGAGGGAACAATAATATATGTACATGTACACACCAAACACCAAATACACACACATTTGTACAGACAGAAAGACATTTCATTGAGAAAGAAAAGATTCTATTATGTATTACATTTAAAATAAATGATGCTTTAGATTTTTAGTTATATATTTAAAAGTCTTATGAGTACAAACACACACCTGAATTTAACTTAATAGCTGAAATTTGCATTGATAGCTTTTGCAGAACTTTTGCTCTCTGTGTAATATGTAAAAAGTAATGGATCTTTGTGAAATATTTGATAGTTGCTCAATTTATCCTTCTATTGCCATCTCTGATGACCGCTCAGATAGTCACATAATAACTGTATACTTTGGAATTAAATTGGGAAAGAAATTGGTATCAAAATTGATATCAAAAAAGAAAGAAGCAGCCTTACCTTTCAAGAGGCACATTGACATCAAGGCCAAAGAATAAAGGCAAGAGAGAAGAACAAGAACAGAAACAGAAACTGCAAGAAAAAATAGTTTTAAGAGGTCAAATCCGTTTTTATTATCATAGATATGGCATATGATTTGAAGTGAATAAAATCCAATATACTTAGTCCAAGATATCATACAGGACTAAACTTTAAGGCTTCCATTCTACTGGCTAATCTCCTTAGTGTCAATCTAATATTAATATCTTCAGTTTTGGTGATGTCATCTGATCCACAGGTGGGTGTTTTCTCCATAGAGGAATTCCAAGTCACTTCATTGGAAGGACTCAATCCACAAGATATCCTTGTCCTTAAACTTCTATTTCCTAAATTTCATTACAACTCCTTTTTGATTACATTATTAATTTAGGGCGAATTATTTACAATTTTTGCAATCAAACTTGTTTAACAAGAAAACCTAGTAAAACGATAGTATCATGAATAGGCTTTTGTGTTACACACTCCAGCTTTTCATGTTTAATCACTATGGACAAGTGTTTTTAGTCTTCTCCTTGAAACAATATCTATCATGATATAAATGAATATAAATGAACTATTTTGATTTTTGTTTTTAATTAAGACAAAATATTAGTTAGCTAAAACCCTCTGCATTTATTGACTGATTCTGACTTAGTAAAAGAGAAAACAGTCTGTTAAATAAAAGGGCAGATTGAAAAAAGAATATAGTACCAGTAGTATAGTATATTATAGTATAATAATACTAACTATTTTAATCTGATTGTTCTTACTATGTTCAAATTGATATAATGGTAGAATAATCAGTAAAATCTGATTTCTCTTATTTCCTTATTATTACAGTATGATTCTAAAGGGAATTTGAATGAGGAAAGAGATTAGACGGTGATTCTGGTATTATTACAAGAAAAATGACACCCAACAGTCACAGAGAGATTGAAAACCGTTTCTGGTTAGTGGGGCAAATAATTTGCCCTGGTTGTGTTCTTTCAAAGACCATCAAAAGGTTCCCATGATACTTCTGAAAATGGAAGTGGAGTATTGGTGAAGGGAAAGTTTTGCCTTGTTCTAATAGAATGAAATTCATCCATCCATCCATCTATCCATCCA
>JAEANM010020050.1:0-12203 GCA_017656035.1 Myanophis thanlyinensis
CCACCCCCTCCCCCTTTCTTGACAGAAGCTTTCTACTATGTCACGCTGAGAAACATTGAGTCCTGCTGGTAGGAAAGGGTCTAAAATCACATAGTGCTGGTCCTCATGGTGGCTTCCCATCACCACAACCTAAAAAACCTAAACCCCAAAACATAAGGATTTGCTCCAAAGCGGGCCTGTGAACGTTCAGACACCATCTGTGACATTATAGGACTTGGAAAGGTGTAAAGGCTTAGTCTGGATGGGGTCACACACACATGTGTCCCAAACTTTGCTTTGAAGGTCTAGGTTGGAAATCCTGCTTTTTTCAGCCAGGATGTGTGGGTGGCCTTGGCAGAATTCTGCATGGTGATGACTCACACCCCTGGCTTGGTGCAGGATCTTTTGAACTGAGGTCTTTCCCCTAGAAATAAGTAGGCATATTTCCTCCTGAGAGGTTGTCCCACCCAGTGGAGGAAGAGCCAATGCCACAGTCCACATTGTTTGTCCTTACTCCTCCCTTGCAGCCTGGCAGATGGACCAGGCAGATGTGTCAATAGATAGATGAGGCCGGTTGTGTGAGCATAATCTGTCTCCAAAAATAAACAGCCCTAGACTGGCCCGAATTCCAGTCTCTGCTTCAGTGCTTTATCTGTGAAAGGGAATTGGTCTGTTTTGGCAAATTCTGTTTCTGCAGTCCCAGGAAGGGGGATTTGGGATTCCAAGGGAATTCAGATCCAAAGGTTAGGTTTTCAGAGAGGGAGGAAAGTTAATTCTTGCTGGTTAGACCTTAGTCTAGGTCAGTGTTTCTCAACCTCATCCTTACCTTCCCCTTCCTTTCCTCTTCTCTTCCTTTCCTTTCCTCTTCTCTTCCTTTCCCTTCCCCTTCCCTTCCTTTCCCCCTTCTCGTCTCTTCCCTTCCCCTTCTCTTTCCTTCCCTTAATGGAAAACCAAGTCAACTTGCCAAGCTCTTCTTTGTCTGAGATATCTCTTTATTGGGGACTTTAGGATGTGTTTGTCAAATGAAAATGAAATCCTTTCGCCTGCAATCACCCACCACGTATTTCGATGGCTCACCTATTTTTTTGCAGCCACTGCGTCTTGTTGGTATTGTGATAAGTACGAAATTTCACTTTGTGATGGGAAATAGAAAAGGCAAGGATGGGGGGGAGTTGAATTCCCAGGAATGCTTGGAAGCACAGCCTTGCCGTCCAAGCGATGGTGGCATTGCATTCAAGAATAAGGAACATTGGATTCTTGGCTTGCAAAGGACTTGTGCAGATGAAATGGCACAGGGTGTAGCACTGTGAGAATGAAATCTGGGAGAGCGAAGGAGATGTCCCAACTGATGGGCAAGTAGTAGCCAAGGTGACAGTTGAATCACAGCTGATGCTGCTATTGTGACCTTCTTCAGGTTGTTGCATGAGAAGTTGGATAGCTGTACCCCTTGCAAAGTTGTTGTTGTTGTGTTGTTTCCTCCTTGTGCTTAAGACTCTAGGCTAGCCCCCATTCCTACGGCTTTCCATGTTCTGTTTCTGGTTTGCTTTATTGGCTGCATTGTACACCTGAATGGACATAGTCTGGTTAGCGAATTAACCCATTTCTTGGGTTTGTGCAGTACCTCGAACAGAGTGAGTTGGGCTTTGCGCAACACACTAAAGCGCAGATGCACATGTGTGCCCGTGCACTTAAGAGGCCAATCAAGGCAACAGCTGACTGAGCTTAGTAGGCTGTTTGCATGTAATTGCTACGCTCACCACTGACTGAGTTAAGTATGTTGAGTGGACACGCACGCACACATATCGAATAGCTGTAGTAATGAAAGAGATGGACGCTTTTCTATGCTTTGGTAAATAGATCCAGAAATTCTACAATGCACGTCTGTGAAACCCCTGTCTCTCTGTCCTGTGTGTAAAAGCGCACACAAACCATGTGGCAACCGAGACACAGATTTTGGTGCGTGGAGTATGCATACCACTTCTCCCCCCCCCCCACCCCTCCTCTCTTTCTCTCTCTCTTACTCACTCACTCACTCACTCACAGACACATACTTGCTCACACACCACACAGCTTGAGATAGCAGGATGACTGTAGCTAATAGAGTTTGGCTGATGCCCCTGCAGGGCTATGATACCACGGACAAAAAGGGAAGAGAAGAACGAGGGAGGGGAATCAGACGAGGAAGGAAAGGCCGAGAGCGCCTGGGATCCGATGAGTGACAGCCCAGTCTGGCATCCAAACAGATGCACAGACATTTTGTCTGTTTATCAGAGCCACACAGGCCTCTGACCCGCACTGTAATGCCTCTTGGGTGAGGTGTGTTGCATTCTCCAGGAGCCTGCACCCCCCCTCATGCACATCTGTTGTACTCCAAAGCCAAACCCTTTGTATTTTTAATGACCTTGAGCAGGAACCAGCTACCCTGAACAAAGACACAGGATTCCCTCACTTCTGGCGGGTGGGGGCCGCCTTGCGCAAACTTGCTTCTAAGCCAGGAAGGCTCTGGAGGAGGAATGGGTGGGTCAGGTATTCTCTTCTGCCTTTGCAAGGCAAAGACGGCTGCTTCTAAGGGACCAGGGCCAAGCAGGGTTGAACACGCTTCGTGGGACCGTCAGCCAGCCTGCCCTCTCCAGCCAAAAGGATCCTTTAGCCGAGGAGAGCTGTATTCAGGTGATGGGAAAGGTAGAGTCTGCAGGCATACCTTCTCTGTCTTCCTCTACAAAATGGAAGCTTGTTTTTTTAAAAAAAAAACAACTCTGCAAGCTTGGAAGGGAAGAAGAAGAAGAACGTAGCAGAAGGGGAGCGCGTAGCTATTTGTGCCATCAGAGGTGTCTTGCATCATTCACATGGGCACACATGCACACACACACACACAGATCCCCAGACTGGACACTTCTTATCCCCCGCTGCATCCCTTTGAAAGGAAATCTCTTTGGAAAGAGTTTGGGAGGTGTGGGGGAAGGGAGAGGAAGGTTGTTTCAAAACCAGTGTCCATCTCTTCCTGCTCCTCCTGTCCCCCTTCTTCACAAGCCTGGGTCTGTGTGCTTCCCTTTAACAGATGGGATCTCCAATGCGTGCCAGCCCATTGGACTGGAAAACGGAGCCAACCCGCCCGCTGAATGGTTCCCGCGCAGCCAGGGTCCAGGGTTGCGGCCACCCAACAGCGAAGTGGATGGCAGCGAGAGAAACTTCAGGCTGAACCTTCACTGCAAGTATGGGCGGCCTAGGTAAGGGGGCCGGATGGAGGGGCAAGGCGGTCAAGGCAGGTGAACCTGGCTTTTCTGCTCCCGGTTGGTGGAGAGCAGAGATGGGGAGCTATGTATGGCCCCTTTACGGCTTGTGAACTTCAACTCCCAGAATTCCCATGCTGGCTCAGCGATTCTGGGAGTTGAAGTCCATAAATCATAAAAGGGCCATGGTGTTCCCGGCCTCTGGGGTAGAGCAACGGGTTGCTAAAGGTTGTAACGCCCCCGTAAGATTCAAGGAAGCGCAAACCAGGCCAAATTGATAGGCAGAGAACTGTTTGTGACCTGGGTAGAAAAATCTTGCTCTCTTAAGAGCCTTGCTCTGTACCTGCCTTAAAGGAAACACGAGAATGGATTCTAGTATTAAATTCCAACAGACAGGAACAAAGTACCACTTTGAAGAGTGTTTGTTTCTCTCTAATAAGCAAACCAGGTTTCTCTGCTCTTAAGACAATGAGCTTTTCAGAACTTGCAATCTGGTCCTTTCCCTGGCGTGCTGGATTTCTGCTTGCCATTTTTGTTTCCTGGACTGTGTTATCATAAGGGAAGTGTTTACCAAAAAAAGCATCCCTTTTGTCCATAATCTACAGTGGTGCTGGACACTAAACTTGTAATTTACCATCACTGTTTTCTTTCTTCTGCCAGTAGGATGAGACAAAACCTCAGGCTGGGATGGGACATTAGGATACTGTCCGCATTGCATTGTCTTCTCCTGTCTTGATCCCACTTTGTCTGACCTCAAGATGTCTGATGCGTGCAAATGTAGGATCAGTTGCAGATGGCATGTCTCAAGCTAAAGCAGCAGCCCTTAGTAGAACAGAGGTGTCTTGTTTCAATTTCCCACCAAACAAAACTTTAGATACCTAAAATTCGGAAGAACAGAAGAGCCCAATCAAATGGTTTTCTCCACCATAATGCAGACAGGGTTTGCCCTTGTCTTTTCAGAGGTTTTTTTCCTGACTTCCCAGTCTAGCCTACGCAGCTTTGAATTTTTTTATATATAGATCTAGATTATCATTTTCTTATTGGATTCTTTAACAGACAGACTTGTTAACAGATTAACAGAATTGGAAGGAACCTTGTAAGTCTAACTTCTTGCCCAAACAGCAACAATAGCAAGAACTCATGCAAACTAAAACAGAATGAAAGAGAAGAGAAAGCTAAAAGTAGAAAAAAACATTTAAAGAAGCAACCTCTGATCTTCACAGCAGTTATAAGTACAATTATATTTTAACCTCTCTCTCTCTCTCTCTGTCTCTCTCTAAAGTTAATCATGGCTCCCTTCTTTCTATATCCATCCTATCTAATCATCAGAGTCATAAATCCTAAATTCACTTTTTTTTTCTTTTTTTAGGCTAAAACTCCATAAGGAGTTTCCAGCCACCATTAAGTGTAGGCATTGTCCTTTCTGTAATCAAATTAGTCAATTAGGCCCTCTCAAGAAAGTCCCATCCATTGTCTTTATCAACCTTGGGTAATGCCCGATCTTTTCATTTTTTTCAGCTATAATAATGTTACTGAAGTTAGCCTATAAAAAACCAGTGTTTCATGGCTCTTTGGTACAGGTAGTCCTCAGCTTACAACAGTGATCAGTGACCATTTGAAGTTACAATGGCACCAGGGGAAAAGTGACTTCCGACTGTTTTTTCACACTTATGACCATCACAGCATCCCCCATGGTCTTGCGAGCAAAATCCAGGCACTTGGCAATCATATTGACTCATATTTATGACGGTTGCAGTGTCCCAGAGTCACGTGAGCCCCCTTTTGTGAACTTCTGACAAAGTCAATGAGGGAGCCAGATTCACTTAATAACCATGTTCCTAACTTAACAACTGCCATGATTCACTTAACAACGGTGGCAAGAAAAGTCATAAAATGAGATACAATTCACTTAACAAATATCTCGGTTAGCAACAGAAATTTTGGGCTCAATATCTTGTGGTCATAAGTCGAGGACCTACCTATCATTGTTTATCCATCAGTCTCAGGAGAAAAAGTTCTGGTTTCCTTTGAATGGTCACTTTGGATTTTTCTGGCGGGTTGCCACCCAATTATGAACCCCGTTTCAACCACTTCTACTGATTTTCTGGTGGGTTCAGGGCCCTCCAAGCCATAATATTCTCCCCAACTTATGGTCCAGTTACAGTCAAAGACTCCAACCTCCCTTTTTCTGGATCGGGGCGCCTTTCGTACAGTCACTTCTGCCCTTGTGACCTCCCACCTAGACTATGCCAATGCTCTCTACGTGGGGCTTCCCTTGAAGAGCATCCGAAGGCTGCAGTTGGTGCAGAGTGCAGCCGCGGGGGTGATCCTGGGAGCTCCTCGGAGCTCCCATGTTACATCTTTCCTGTGCGAGCTGCATTGGCTCCCTGTGGCCTTCCGGGTACGATTCAAGGTGTTGGTGCTCACCTTTAAAGTGCTCCATGGCTTGGGACCCAGGTACTTATGGGACCGCCTGTTGCCACCATCAGCCTCCAGCCGACCGGTGCGCTCCCACAGGGCAGGCCTCCTCGGGGTTCCACTGTCGGGACGGTGCCCCCTGGGATAGAACTAATCTTTTTTTAGCCGCCAGTCCAGTTGCTACCAGGTATAAGATGAAGATGAAGACATCTCCAGAAAGGAAAAGTTTAGTGGGTTGTGAGGTTGTTAACCCAAAATAAGGATGTTAAACTTCACCCTTAATTTTTATTTTATTTTTAAAAACCATCTCCAAGTAGTGTAATCTTACTGCTAGATTTCAGCAGTGCTTTCTTGAAGTTTTCTCCAGTTTAGGGGGGGGGGGGAGGGGGGTTTGGGGGAAGGCCTAAAGAGCACATTTTTTGCTGCATTATAGATTGGTCCATTCTGTTTTAAGACCGTGTGATCAACCAGAAGCTGATTGTTCAGCGCAGATCCAAACCATGATGCAAAACATTTGGAGTTCATAAAGCAGTAAGATGATCAAGTCTTACCAAGTGGGGGGGGGGGCTTCGGTTGCTGCTTTAAATGTTATACGGGGCATTAGATTCCTGTGCTATGATCCCTCTGGCTTCATTTGTGAGATTCATCCATCTTTTCCTCTCCTGACTGCAAAGATTCCTAGGATTCTTGTTGGTCAGTAAGGCTGAGAGGTTTACTGCTTGCGCTGTGCATGGGTAGAGCCCACGTGTGCCAACACACAGGCAGCTGCACACACACAGATATATAGGGTGCCCCAGCTTGTTCCTGGCTATTGTCTTTTGTCTCATCTGTCAGAACTTGGAAGTGGGGGTTGGGTTGAGGAAATGCCCTGGAAAGACATCCTGCTTTCTCTGACTTCCCTCCCTCCCTCCCTCCCTCCTGCTCTCTTGGGTGCCCCAGATCTCTGCCTCTCCTGCTGCTGCTTTCCTGACCCTTCTTTCTCCACATCTGGCCAAGAGTTGCTTGGAAACATCAGTGCAAGGGCGGGAGGGAAGAGCCAAGCGTTCTCACAGGAGAGGATGGGAGAAGCGTTGGAAAATGCAGGAGGAAAGCCAGGTCTGCCGCAGATGCTGATCCTTCTTCCTCTTGCTGGACAGCCTCAGGAAATTTTGGGACAGGCTGGGAACATTTGGAGGAAGGAGGCAGAGAAGAAGAAGGTGGGGTGTGGGGGGAACGGTCAGAGCATCCGGAAAGCGAGGGAAAAGCCATCTTCTGCACAGGTCCACCAAGATGGCTAAAAGGCAAGGGGCATCTGCAGTTGGCAGGCCCGCCGGGAGGAAGATAGCCTCTGCAATGGCGCAGAGCGCCCTCGGAGGTGCAAGACCACCCGAGTCTGCCAAAAACATGAGGTCACTTCCTGCTGTGGCTTTTCTGCAATGTGGAGCCCTTCTAGAGCTGAGCCAGATGGGAGGGAGGGAGGGGAGATCCAGCAATGGAAAAACAAAAAAGTTTGTTTGCCAAAGGCTGAGGAGAAGCAAAAGAGAAGGAGATGGCTGGAAACGGCACTGGAAAGATGTTTAGGGTGGGATTGTGGCTTCGTAGGAAGTCGACGGAGACCGTTCTGCTTCCCTTCCACAATTCTGGTCAGGGAGATAGATCTCTTGACCCAGATTTCTCCATATCCCGATGCGCAGAAGTGGAGATGTGGACTCTTTTAGCACAGTGTTTCTCAACCTTGGCGACTTTAAGATGTTTGGACTTCAACTCCCAGAATTCCCCAGCCAGCTTTGGTTATAGTTTTCTGGGGAATTCTGGGAGTTGAAGTCCAAACATCTTAAATTCGCCAAGGTTGAGAAACACTGTTTTAGCAGCTCTGTCTGTTCTCCTGGTGTTGCAGAAGATGGAATGGCATCTGTTGGATTGGGATTTGTGGGGGCAGCAGGTTAGAGAGCTTGGGGAGGGCTAAAGCAGGATGGACGTCTAACCCTCCCAGAGATTTGTGGTACCCATTTCACCCACTAAGCCTCTGTCAATTCCGTACAGCTCATCCACTGCCAGCTGGGCTGGTTCCCCCCATTTGGGAGCTAAGTTTAAAAGCAAGAACGGGATATCTTTGTGGCTTATGAAACGAGCTGGGTGGGGGATTCTGGGAGTTGGAGTCCACCCATCTGAAAGCTGCCAAGATTGAGAAAGCCCAGCGTCAGTGAAAAGGTTAAACTAAACTAAACTAACAAAGTTTCAGACATACCAAGACACACACACACACACATGCACACACCAGCCTTTAGCTGCCTTGCTTAAGTTTTGGAAGGAAAACAGAAGGCAGTTGCTGGGTCAGAGAGAGGAGCCAGCTCATTTCTCTTAAGGAAATGCTCTGTCTTCCTTCCTTCCTTCTCCAACTTTTGCAGCCCTGAAACCAGAGTGCCTTGGTCTATCTTCAGTCCAGCTTCCAAGCCTGGGGTTGTTTCCCATCCCAGGAGAGTCCTCCAGATGGACAACAAGATGAAATTCAGCAGGTTCTAGCAGCTTCGCTAGAACTGCTAGTAAATTTTCTAAGCAGTTGGGAGAACTGGTTGTTAAAAGAAATCTCCTTTTGTTTTCTTCCACTTTACAGGGTTAATCCTGAAAGGAGGGCAGGAAAGAAACATCCTGGTCTTTTTCTAGTCTAATATCTATTGCCCCGCTTATAGAAACTGCCCACCTAGTCACATGACCCTCCCCAGCCACACCCACCAAGCCATGCCCACAGAACCGGTAGTAAAAAAAATGTGAATTCTACCACTGATGGACAGTAGTTCTCTTCATTACAGGATCTTTAGGCAGACTGGGACATTGTGGGAATCAGGAGGTAGTTCAGGTCATCAAGGAAATGCTATATAGGGAGTCCTCCACTTATGACCACAATTGAGACCAACATTTCTGTTGCTAAGCAAGACATTTGCTAAGTGAGTTTTGCCTGATTTGAAGACCTTTCTTGCCACGGTTGTTGAGCGAATCACCGCAGTGGTTAAGCGAGTAACACAGTTGTTAAGTGAATCTGGCTTCCCCATTAACTTTGCTGGTCAGAAGGTCGCAAAAGTTGATCACATGTACGCATGCTGCATGCAGGCACTCAGGCACACATGAGCAATCGCGTGTGCATGCACAGGAGAGCTCCAAAGACCAGCTGGGTCTCTGCAATTGTGCATGTGTGCATGTGCAATCGCATGTGTGTGCTCAGCTGGAGGTAAGTTGGCTGACAGCTTGTGTGCCCAGTAAGATGGCTCTGCGTGCCAGCTGTGGCACCCATGCCATAGGTTCGCCATCACGGCTATAGCCTAACAATCATCCCCAGTCCTACCCCTGCTGTGTCTTCTAGAGCTGAAGAGCAATGGCAGTCCATAGTCTTAGTAAGGTCTGTAGTAAGTAAACTACAGTCTTAGTAAATACCTAGTTTGACAGTGTTGTGGGAATTAGTTGTTTAGCAGAGTGATGGCATTTTGTCTAGTTGTTCTAGCATCAAAACAATTAGACAAAAGGCCATCACTCTGCTAAACAATTAATTCCCATAACAACACTGTCAAACTGTTTACTAAGACTGTATTACTGTTATTCTTCTCATCCTTCCTATTACCTATTCTCCTCCCACTCAGGACTATAACCTTGTTGCTTGTATCTTTACGATTTATATTGTTTTATTTAGTCTCCTAGTATGATTTGACTGCTTATTTAGAATCACCAAGTGTTGTATCTTATGATTCTTGATGAATGTATTTTTTTATTTTATTTTATGTACACTGAGAGCCTGTGCACCAAAGACAAATTCCTTGTGTGTCCAATCACACCTGGCCAATAAAAGTATTCTATTCTATTCTATGATGGGGGCCAGCACCGACACAAACCGAACCACTGCTTTGGAGCATCTTGGGAAGGCCAGTTTTCAAAGGAAGAACTGGAGAAACACTTTCCCAATCGGATGCCTTCCAGATGCGTTGAACTTTAACTTCACATCTGGAGGGCAGCAGCTTCTGAAAGGCAGCTTGGGGAAGCTAAGGAAAAGTCCAATGGTCCAGCACTGCATGAGGCACTCGGAAAACCTGCGTTTAGGTGAGCTGATAGTGTTGCTGAAAGTTTGCTGCTGGGAGCTACAAGAAGTATCCAAGTACCGTATTTTTTGGAGTATAAGACACACCTAGATTTAGAAGAGGAAAACAAGGAAAAAAAAAGATTTTGGCCTCCATATGTCTTATTTCCCCCCACCCCGGTCCCCAGAAGTAGTTTTCAGGCCCCCAGAAAAAAAAACGGCCCATTTTTGGGTGAAAACGGGCCTTGTGGCGGTTTCTGGGGGCCTGCAAAATGTTTCTGGGGGCTGGGGAGAGGGAATATAAGATGCATGGGGGGGAGTTGGGGAGGCAAAAAATGTGCCTGTTTTTGGTGAAAACAGGACACGTGGGGGTGGGCTCGGGAAGCCAAAAACGGCTCTATTCAATGTATAAAGACGCAGCGCAATTTTCGCCCACTTTGGGGGAGGGGAGTGTGTCTTATACACTGAAAAATACGGTAGCCCCAATCACATCCAACAAGTTTCAGCAGGGAGGGGGTGCTGACTGAGAATGCAGTTCTGTTAAGTATTTTTCAGACTGGTGCTGCTTTGACTATTCATCTTAGGATAACCGACTCTCCTTATTAATCCCTTATTGGGCCTTGCTCATGATTCATAGCAAAGTCTACTCTAGCTGAAACTGGAGGCTTTATGTTGCCCACTCACCCAATCTGATGTTCTTGCATCCTTTTCTCAAGCCCAGAAAATGTACACAGCCTTGGTTCTAGAGTTGCTGAGAAGAAGCGTAGCCAAGGATGCATTGGGCGGGTGGGGGGTGAACAAATCACGAACCCCAGGTCTGATTCTGAAAGCCTTGGCCTGATTATGAAGTTGCTGGACATCTCTGCCACCTTTTTGCAATCAAAGGTTGCACACAAAAGCACGTGCATTAGGGAAAGTTGTTTACAAAAGTGCATATACATCAGGGAAGATTAAGGAAAACAAATACAGGCTGCCAATGCTAGTGGGGAACCTCCCAGAAATATAAAAGATTTTTCTGCCCTTGGAAAAAAAGAAAAGCAGAACAATGCCAAGATTGGAATGGCTGAATATAAGTAAATCTGGCAGACTGCAGAAGTACACCTCCATCTGTACCCTGAACTCAAGTGATATTTTGGTGTCCTTTGTGTATGGCAGGTATAGCCACAGTCTTCAAGTCTGAAAGAAGATTTAGCTGTTTCATTGTTTCGCTCCCTCTTGGCTCCACGTATGTTGTGTATGTGCGTGAATACAAGAACGGGATGAAGATGTCTAGACCGTGTATTCCTCTTCTTGTCAAGTGTTTAGGGATAAGACTTTAAAAAAGATGTTTTTTTTTTAACTGCAACTTACAAGAGAATACAAATAACGAACCCAGAAGAGTGCCCTGGATAATTTTCCTATATTGGATTGACAAAAGAGACTTGTTAAAGCTTTGAAGAATTTTGTGAGAAGAGATAAAGGGGGAAAAATGAAAAGAAATCAGGTTTTAGGTCACTGTTTGAATGGCCTAAGTTCAGGGTTGTTCAGAGCTGAAAGATGAGATTTTAAAGTTGCTTTATTTGATCAAGGTTAAAATAGATTCCTTATTATCTCTGGTAACCCTTAATGGACTTTTTGCTGATCAGGGCTGAATGAAGAGGCTTTAAGTTAAGGATTTGTTTATAGGTAAGAGATGGGATAGGCGAAGAAGAGCTGGTTTCTTGTATTTTAAGAGAAGATGATAAGTTATGAAAATTGTTTATATTGGTGATGAAGAGGGAAGTCATTGCTTTCTATAGTTCTTTTCTTTTTCTTTATTCTTATTTTCTTTCTTGTCTTTTTTCTTTTCTGCCATTTCTTTTTTTTCCCCTCTTTTTTAATTTGCAGGGTTTTTTTTATCTTTTTCACTGTAGTTTTTAATAACTATGGGAAAAGGAACATAAAACACAATCCCTATATTAAGCTGTAAAAGGAGATATGGATAAGCAACAGGTTTTTTTATTTGTTTGTTTTGCTTAAGATTATCCACTATTACCACAGATCATCAAGCAATGAAAAAAATAGAGTTTAAACTTTGATAAATAGGCCCCATTAAAATCCCCTGGGGGGAGGAAGAAAGAAGGTGGGGGGAGTGCTAAAAGTTCCCTTGTTCCCTCTTTGATGGTAACCTAAAGTCAAAGCACGGACCACTGTGAATAATGATAATTAATAACAATAATTAATTATTATAGTGCATCTCTCAGAGACAAACATAAGGAGTGTCTGGGGACAGAGAGAAAAGATCTCAAGGAGACTCTACCTGCCCACAAAGTTGGTAACACCACTTTTTCATACCACCTGGCCCCCAGTTTAATCTACGAGGGCTATCCACAAAATAGATTGCATTTTGCGATAGGAAAAAAAACAAAGTGTAGGAAAAAAATTTATTACATACACTTGAAAGTGACACTTAAATACTACTTATCAACATATTCACCAAACAAATTGAGGCATTTATAACATAGCAGTGAACAAGCTTTGTAATTCCATTGTCATAAAATTCAGCCGCCTGAGAC
>JAEANM010020051.1:0-12203 GCA_017656035.1 Myanophis thanlyinensis
AGCAATCTGTCCACCTCATCTGGGGTCACAGAATCGAACTCAACCCAAGTTGTCTCTGCCAAGACCGAACCCCCCCCATCTGAAACCGCCCAGTCTGAGTCCAGCTGTCATCTGAGTCAATATGTCTTCATCTCTTCATCTTTTGAAATTGGGGATGTCTCCATGACAGCATGTCCAGATAATCCGGAGACCTTATTCACGGTCTCATCTATTGTAATAATGGATTGTCATATATTAGGCAACCTATTGGCTGGTCTTGTACGTTTAATGTAGTGGAAAATAAAATTAGCAGTTTTTCCTAACCCATTGCCTTCCAGGTGCAGTGCATTTCAACTTAAAATTCTCAACCATCCTAAACAGTATCTCAGAATATTGGAAAAATCTGGTCCAACGTTTCCAGAGGTCACCAGGATAGCGGCCGTATCGGATGGATTTTTATTCTGAATATAATAAATTTGATGCAAGACTAGAGGGGAAAAAACGTCAATAGACAACATTTTTACTGGAACTGGTTTTCGGTCTGGTTATTTCCAAAAGACGCTTTCCAACAGAGTGGCTCTGCTGATGACCAAATGTTTCCTAGAGTGATGGCAAGGAAAGAAATAGATATATAGTGCTAAGGCACCATTAGGGTCTCACGTCAAGCAACGCTGCCCAAGGAAAGAATTTGTTTACCTTAATCTTAGCACAGAGTGTCCTATTTCAGAGCAACAGGGCACAGAATGGCTGTTAGAGAGAGATCCCCATAGCAGAAGAGCAGCGAAGCTCTTCAAAGCTCTTGAGAATGGAGTAATAGCTTCCGGCCTCTGAAGTGGAAAGCGAGGATCAAGGTGCTGATAATCACATCCATGGTTGCTCAACACTGACAGAAGATATCAGGTCTGGAGGGCTGTATTTTCTCAAAGGAGTCAGAATCCCACAGACTTTCAGGGTTACCAACCGTAGCAACAACTTTTAACTTTTGCTACTCACAACCTAGCAGGGTTTCCCCCCCCCCCAACAGCCTTCATTGTGTTAGTGACTGAGCTGTTCCTGCTTTTAAAATAATAATAATAATAATACACAACCTAACCAAAAATAAAGAAGAAATATCTATTGGTGGGAGAATCAAGGTGTGTATTAGGGCTTCATGACCTCTTTTTATACACAAGGTGTACCAAAAGACAGACCCCAAAAGTGTGTGTGTTATTTCAGAGAAAAAGTTTCTGTATTTAGAATGTTTAAAGGTTAGGGTTTCATACGGTGGTGGGATTTAAATAATTTAACAACCAGTTCTCTACCCTAATGACCAGCTGAACCAGCAGTTTTCTGAACTGCTTAGAAAGTTAACAGCCGGTTCTACAGAATAGACATGAACTGGTTTAATCCCACCTCTGGTTTCATATGAATAAGAAAGGATATAGAAGAAATTTGAACATTTATATAATAAATTGTCTATGGGGCCTGCCTTCTGAGACACCCTGTATTTGGAAACACTATTTAATATCTCTGAAATAGAAAGAATGCAAACAGAATATTCATTTCCAATTTTTTTAAAGAAAAATACCAACATTCAAGGATGATTATAGAGGGTTTTTCAAATTAATAAGTGAATCGCAGAAGGCAGGATATCAGCTATGGCTGATTTATCCTGTACCAGGTTATCTATCCTCAAATTGTTTGGTATGTTAAACCAAATGCTGCTCCGCCCCCCCCCCCCCCCATTTTTTTTGCACTTTATACACCTTTTGCATCTAAATAATAATTTTAAGATTTTAAATAATTTAAAATTTAATAATTTAATAATTTTAAGATTTTCAAAAACCACACTATTGTTGGTGTAAACAAGAAGTTCACTGACAATGTGAAATTATACAATATAATAAAAGCAGAAGTGTAAGAATCTCCAAATAAGAATTCTCTCCAAACTATGTAAAGGACTAACAGAGTGCAAGGGAACACCCAATTTTATTTACCCAAGGTATAAAAGTTAATGCATGTTAGTTAAAAGTTAATACATCTTAATTTGACCAGCATACAACTAATATGAAAAAAGATTGATTCTAGTGAAGGATTATGAAGATTGAAATTAACAGTGTTGCTATTATCAAGCATATTATAAATCTATTTTGAATCCCATATTTGAACAGCACAGGTCTGATCAGCACCACTCAAAAACAATAATAGAAAATGGAACAGATGTAGGAGAAATTCCCTGACACTGAGAACAATCAACCTGTGGAAGAGCTTGCTTCCAGAAGTTGTGGGTGCTCCAACACTGGAAGTTTTTAAGATGAGATTGGACAACTATTTATATGAGGTTGTATAGGGTTTCCTTCTTAAGGGGGGAGTTGGACTAGATCTTCAAGGTACCTTCTAACTCTGTTATTTCTGATACAGGAGGCCAAGTCAAATGATCAGGGATTAAGGGAACCTTTATAAAAGGAAAGGTCACATTATGTGAGAATTATTAGTTTAGACTAAATGTAAGGTCAGGCAAGACTAAGATACCAAAAATCAAGGTGCACAGTGGGGAGGAAATGGGGAGGGGATGAAAAATGGATTCTTCCCAGACATAATATAGTGCTACTTATTGAAGCTAAAATGTAAAAGATCCCAGTTAAATAACATACAGCCAAACTGTACAGTTCCATCTCATCAGATGTGGTGATAGTTAAACTGGATTTCTACAAAATGGAATTAGGCAATTTTCGAAGAAATGGATATTCCTCATGTATCAGATATGTGACGCTTTTAGGATCTATGCTATGAATATCTGTAATTGTTGATTAGCAGATAGATTCTCAAGGTTCTCTGATTTAGAATGTTTCAACCAAACAGCACTTGGGTCTGATCCAGTAGCATTGTTCATGTTCTTGTTTGTTTGTCCTGATAATGCAATAATGAATCTGTCTATTTCGCATTACCTAATCTAAATAAATATTACAAGTAAAACATTTCTGTGTATGTGCATGTGCTCATTAAGTTTATCTGGTTTAATCTTTCTTTCCAGAAGAGCAGGAGGCAGGTGTAGAAAAGCATAAAATGGCCAATTATCAATCCAGCTTAAAACTGTTCTGAAGTAATGCAGGGAGTCCTCATTTAGTGACTCTTCATACTGACGATGTGTGAAAAGCAACTTGGTGACCAATCGTCTCATGTCCAACCTTCACAGGTCTGTTAAAGCAAAGGAATGCTGAAATAAGACTGTAAGCATAGCTGCAATTTCATTTAGCAACTGCTTCATTGACAAATGAGTTACCATTGACTTTCACAGCTTTAATTCTAACTTAATTTCTGTGGACCTCACTCCATATTTAAGAGGTCCCTAAAAGGGGGCGTGTATAATGTGTATAATTGCACCAGGGTGCCCATCATCCCTGTCACATATGGATTTTCTTATTTCCTTTGTTTGAATTTGTAATTTTTGTTTGACGAATAAAAATAAAACATCAGTCCCAACAGCAATTGCTAAAGGAGGATTCTATGTATTTCAGATCCTCTGGTTTGCTCAAAATCAGTGGTCGGTAATGAACAGACTTTTTGTTGCTTCCGAAATATGATCCACACAGGAGTTCCACAGCCTTGGAGTAGGATACAGCCCTAAATCATGTTTGCCTTCTGTCTCTCACAACTATGACAGATCCAGCATATGGGACTTCTTAAATGAATGTTCTGAACATGGAACAGAGAGATCCACAAGCTAGAATCTTCTCTCAAACTGCATCTGTCTTAACTAGATATATTTGATAAAGTAAGAAAAGCAGTTTATCTTTGATAGTTGCAGAAGTCTTTCAAATGTAACTCAACATATGCTGGAAACAACTCCGGTTTTATGTACAGAATCAATACCACACTCGCATTTCATTGTTGAAATGATGTACCAAATGGACAATAGTTATGTGAAACCAGCAGAAAAAATGATCAGTCCAGAAGATGATTCTTGGTGCTTAAAACAAAAATTTACTTCTCCCCCACCCCAATTCTTGTTATTTCACCATGGTTATACCCCTATTATGTAAAACATTTTGTAACAACTTATACCGTAATAAATACCACAGTATTAAAATGAAGCTGACATGAAATCACATAATCATTCACCTAGTTCAGAAATTTGTCCCTGACCAGTAGCGGGCATAATAATTTGCCATATTTTTTTGTTTATCTTCAGCGTATCATAACTGGCACCATTGATTTGCTCTCAACCTGAAACACTTCCAGTTTTATGGACCTCAGCTCCCAGAATTCTTGGAAATTGCCTGTCCATGGGAAATTCTGGGCATTAAATCACTCATTAAAGGGAGATCAGGTTGGGGAAAAACTGTGGTATTAGAAGCACACAGACCATATTTTCATTTTATTCAAATAATAATAATAACATGGATAATGAAGGAGATAACTAGGCTGAGTCCAAGGGAGGGGTTAAACACATCAGTTTGGAGCCCACAAGAGAGCTAAGTTCAGCCCTCCTTCAATTCAAGTGACCCTTATCTACCACCAATTTGCTTTGACTGTTAGTAGTGCAGTAGTTCTGGTAGAAAGTGTTAGCATGTAATAAACCTGTACTCATTTGAACTGCCTTTGCTCCTGATTCCCGACGCTTGAGATTTATATGCTCATATGCCAACCTGATTGGGGTTTTTAAAGCCTCTGTTCCCTTTAATATGATCTTTATGCTTAGTCATCTTTCCAGACATAATATTTGTTTATGCCTGTATTTTAAGTGAACTCTTCAAATACATAAAAGGATTTCATGAGACAATCTTTGACTTGTTGAGTCATCATTTCAGAAATATTCCCTTCCTTAAACAGAGATAAAAAATGACCACAGGTGGGCAAGAAAGCATTGAGAAGGGGAGGTACTTCTGACTTTCTTCTGGCTTGACTGCAGCTGACTGTCCTCCAGTATCTGATGATGGGAGGGTTAGGGTGGCTCTGGAGGGTTAGGGTGGGACTGGGCTACTGAGTCTCTGGGCAGAGGTGCAGCAACACAGCAACAACTCTGTGAAGCAACTACAAATATGCCTAATTTCAATTCTATGGGAATGATGAATCCTGGATTTTGGATATATTCTACAAGTTTCCCTATCTGAGGTACCTGGCTGTTGCCCTATGATGCATTCTTTCACCCAGTTAAAGGTAACAGACACTACAGTTTTAATAGTCTATAGATTATGCACATTCTGTACATTGATTTCATTGTTGTTCTTTGCTACTCAAGTCTGTAGGACAAAGTTGGTCTGAATTGCTGAGTTCTAATCTAATCTAATGGCAAATTTAAAACCCACAATTTTCATGTTGGAAGAGGAAGAGAAAAACAAAAGTCTACTGCATGCTCACTACTCTTCTCTAGAATGAGCAATTATCAAATTCTGGAGATCCAAAGCTCATAGGAGAATGTTGACTGATAAAATATACAAAAAGAGAAAAAAATATTTTTTAAGGCCAAATCACAAACCCTCTCATAAGGTGTAAGTGATTACACTGTAGATTAATCATGATTTAATTCAACCGATTCGCAATTTTCTAGTCTTCAACACAACAATGAGCTTTAATCCCAAAGAGTGGGATCACATAATATATTGGGCCAAAATTATTTAGCTAGCTAGCAGTTCAGTGTGCCTTGTGTAGAAATTAAGAAAAGGTTTGCGTGGGGAGGAAATGAAATGGAAGATCAGGTTCTTAAGCATTGCCTTGGAAAAAAGTATGGGACTAAATAGAATCCCAGAGAAACTAGTTTGCTGATTTTGGCCCAATGATTTTTGCAAAGAGGTGGCAGAGACCTTGAGTATTGTTAGGCGTGTGGGATTCCACAGTATCAGGACTTAACTTCTCCCAGTGATTTCAGTGCAAAAAAGTACATCCAAAGTACCTGGATCATTTCAAGAGAAGGAAGGCTCTTTCAAACCCGGCCTGTTCTTCATTCCCACATTCTCCCCATTTACAGCATGTTTGACTAAGACAGTTTCTTTTATCAATTTTTCTTTTTTAATTCTTCCTTTTTTTTCGTAAATGAACACTAATAGTACAACTTAATCAGTAACTCTGCAGAGAAATAGATGTATCTGCAGCAGTCAGGCACTATAATAAATTTATATTCTGGGAAACTTGGTTTCATCTGTTTCTTTGACCTATTGTGTTTTTCTCCCAACTTTGTAAAGAAAGATTTTTTTTTTTAAAATGAGACAAGGGTCTGGAGAAAAATGGCTAAAGGTTGCATTATATTCCCCTGGGGAGATAGTAGCAGACTAGATTCCTAAACTGTGGTTTGCTTTGCAAGACCTCAAATAGAAAAATCCCAGGTTCAGTATTTTTGAGCTGTAATGCTGTACAATACGATGGAGTGCTTTCATGCAAATTTCAGAATGCCAAGTGTTGATGCCACAGCCTATAAGAGGCCCACATAATGCAATAGAGCTAGCGGTGTCCAACCCTAGATCCTTATTCTTTGCACTATTAGAATCTCTTGGTAAAAAAGTAATTGATGGGGAAATTATTATAGCTGAACAGAAATTATTACAGTCCATTCAGACTATAGCTGTGAATCATTGTGATTTGGGAAATCTCATGATCCTATAAGGCTTGTTCCATGCCTGGCATATAGCCCCATGTTCCATTGTGTGTTATCAGTTAAGCTGATCAGAGAAGTTGGTCACTAGCAGAAATCCTTGAGCTTGATGTCTTCATATCATTGGCCTCTCTACCATTTCATCTATTCTCTGATCCTTGGAGGCTGGGCTAAATCATTGCTCTGACCCTAACCCATAACAACAGAGTTCAGTCTGAAAAGGGTTCATCCCATAGAAAAACTGGAGTATTGAACATTAAGGTAATAGATTCATCATAGCTCAGGAAGGTAAATACATTAGAGCCTCTTCCAGGCAATTCCACACTGCCGCCTAAGGTGGTTATCTCCCATGCTTTTCTGAACTGTTTCTTTACAATTTCCAGCCCAATTTTCATTGAGTTAGTAAAGGCGCTCAATCTGGATTCTGGCCATCACTAGATCTAATAGGTTGTTTCTCTGCTTCTTGATCTTTCTGTTATTTAGTTGCAATAGTTTGGGAGTAGAAGGAGGACAGCATAGTCCAATCCAGGATTCTGGAAGTAGTGGGTTGCCCGTACTGTTGATTGGCCAAGCAAAAATTTGTATTTTCCCTCTTTTTTTTCCACTGAAAAAAACCCAGCCTTTCACAACTTAATGTATTCTAGATGTGTTGATTCATTTCTTTCTTTTATTTATCTCTTACCTTTTATCTAAAGAGTTCAACGTACAGAAAAAGATCAAATCTCTCTGTGTACTTAAAACCCCTAATATTGGTTAAAATAAAGTCACTAGTCCAAGTCACCCAATGAACCTTAGAGGTGAATAAACACTGAAATTTGGACATCCTTCACTCATGCCTACATAATGCTTTCTTGAATTGGGTCAATTTAGGCTGCAGATAGGAAAAACAAAATTACTGCTCCCTTGAAAGATACTTCAGAATTGTGCATGATTTGCTGTTACATAATATTCCTGTTCATAGGAGTGTGATCCAACACCATATACTTACCTGTCGCTAGTGGGTATGTATTAGGAATAATAGTTTAACACTGGAATAGGTACATACTCCATATTCAGCAGCCACATTCTCTTCCATGTTACAGCCCAACTCTGGGTAAATGAGGTGTGATAATACAAGTTCTCAAGTTTAAATGAACTCAGATTGTGTTCTGATACAAACTTGCTAAGGGAATCTTTTGATTTTAACAGCCTTGTGTCTTGACAGATTATCCTTGCATACTAACTGCTTTGGAATGAATCCATTTATTCCAGATTATCAATATAAATCTCTACAACCTAAGTATGCAAATAAGTGCCTTGCAATCCTTATTTGCATATAGTAATATGAACGGTATTGAGTTATTTGCAAATTCCAATAGAAACTTCACAGCAATGATAAAATGCATGTATAATAAAAGGAATAGAAATCAGAAATCAAGTACTACTATATGGGTCATTACTTAAATGATTGAAAGCTTAGGCTATAGCCCTCAACTGCTACAGAGCTCTGTTGAGAGCCTCGCTTTATAAATCTGTGAAATATTAACCTGTCTCCATGAGTAGTCCAGAATGAAACATTATTCTACAGCTGAAAAAAAATTGCAATGTGTGGCACTAAACAATAGCAGTGGCACTTTGCAGTTGATAATAGCAGAAGCAATGAATTATTATTTTCAGGTACCCAAAACAAAATGGTGGCTTTTGACCCACTCCAAATGAGCTCATGTTCTCTGTCCAGTCTCTTTTTTAAAACCTCCAGTGATGTAGCACCCACAAGTTCTGAAAGCAAGAAGTTCCACTGGCTAATTGTCCTCACTGTTAAAAAGTTTCTAGTTAATTCTAGGTTGCTTCTCTCCTTGATTAGTTTTCATCCATTGTTCTTTGTCCTGCCTTCTAGTGCTTTGGAAAATAAGTTGACCCCCTTTTCTTTGTGAGATCCTTATTTGATTTGTTAACTACATTGTGTAATCTGTCTGTCTCAATGAGGGCAAATCTCTTGGACTTGGAGTGTCAAAAATTCAGAAAATGCTTGACTCTGCTAGCGTGTCACACATATACACACACCGAGAAAAGAGAAATAATTCTTTACATATTCATTTATTTTTACAAATAGAGCCCAATCATATGCGGTGTTATGTATTACATAAAGAAATGTCAAATAATTACAAAAATGAAATATGAGCACAACGCAGACACATGTCAAATAATAATAATGAAAAAACAAGATTCATTATTAGACCAATTTCATTATTAAAAAAAAAACACAGTTTCATACAGTGTATTAATCAAACCGGAGGAAAACTGCAATTATGCAGAAGTATAAAGTGAGAAAAAAGAAAAAGAAAAAGCAATGACTTACAATAGTGAAAACAATATGCACACTGGTAATTGGCCTTAAAATAGCATGCTAAAAATTACCCTACTTTTAATAGCCATTTTGGACTCAACTGAAAAAAATATGGAACACATTGTATTTGATTTTATTAAAATCAATTAATGACATTTTTGGGGCTGAGTTTGAATAGATAAATCTTTACTTTGTGTACTTCCAACCCAAGCAAGCAACACTAACTTCCTCTGTCAGTCAGTTTCTTTTGTCCATTTAATGTGAAGGGAACCAGATCCCTGGTCCACACTTCCAAAATATTCATTACTAGCTGATAACCCGGCATTGCCCTGGTATTTATTTATTACAATCTTGTATTAGACAGGAAAAGGAATGAATTATATCTACAGTATATTGTGAACCACGAGCTTTCTTTCTTTCCTCTCACTTTGCCCTCTTTTTAACCTCATATCCAACCTTCCATAAGGGAAGACAAGAGGCTCACTCACCCTCTTGTGAAAGATGGCCTCCTCCAGGCTTATGTGTCTCGCACTGCCACCATTGGCTTCCACATCACATGATCCGACCCAGGCAATCAAGCCACGCTGTGCTCCGTGACCCACTGCAGCCAATTGGTGAGGCTACTTCTGTGTTCTGCCAAGTTCCCCTTCACCTGCCTCAATGAGTGCAAGCTCAGACACACACACACACACACATCAATGATGGTATTCGAAAAATCTTGCCACTGGTTTGGAAAATGTGAGGGTGCACACATGCATGCATGGCTTTTGCGCATATACACATGCACGGCTTTCATTCATGCACACGGCTCTGCCACGTGGCGAGGCTTCTGCATGTATACACGGCTTCCACACATGCATGCACCTGCCGCCACATGTCAACAGTCGACTGAACAGCCTTTTGGGGCCTGTTCCGCTCCATCTCTGCTCTCCGGGGCAGTGACTACTTCTCTGTGCTGCTGCTCTTGCTAGGAGAGTGTCTTCTGCAATTTAGCAGCTGTGGTCCACCACTTTCCTCTAATTCCCACCTGGAAAGCACTGTTGAATGCTGTTTCAGCTTCCAGGTGAGACTTAAAGGACCCAAGGCAGTGATTCACGGCTGCTAAATTGGTGGCTCTCCCAGAAAGAGCAGCAGGCAGTGGAGAGAAGGTGTCTTGTGCAATTTAGCAGCTGTGAGCCACAACTTTGGGTCCTTTAAGTCCTTCCCAGAAAGCACTGTGGACGGCTGAGAGAAAAAGCATTCAACATGGCTGCTGCTTCCCTGTGGCACCCACAGCACTTTTCTGATGGAACTTAAAGGATCCAAAGTGGCGGCTCATGGCTGCTAAATTGGTGGCTCTCCGAGCAAGAGAAGCAGACAGAGAAGAGAAGGCATCTTGTGCAGGCAAACCTGAGCATGGGGGATAGGCAGCTTGCTAGGCCACGCCACATGGTATGTGCGATTTAGCCATGCTGTGTGTACAAAGCAAGCCAGGCAAGCCCAGGGATGGGGGGGAGCAGCTTGCTAAGCCATACCACATGTACGATGGAGCAGCAGTGAGGCAGGAAAGGCCAGGGACTGGGGCCTAGTAGCTAGGCCATGCCATGTGTACAATGGAGCAACAGCAAGGCAGACAAAGCTGGGTACTGTGTGGTGCATGCAATGGAGCTGTGGCAGCAAGGCAAGGCAGGCAAGGCCGGGGATGGGGAGGCTAGCTAGGCTGTGACTCACAGGCTTACTTATCCAGGAAGGCAGATCAGGGCTGCTCAGTTTGGCTGCAGGCATCATGGGAACTGGGAAGGCAGGCAAGTTGTTCACCACAAACAAAGTGCGATGCCGGGTGTGTGAGATGAGGAGTGACTGGGTGGGGTGGGGCATAGCAGGCAGGTGGTGCAGGGTGAGGTGAGGGGATGGGTGGGGTGAGGGGGTGGGGTGAGTGAGCAAGCAATTGACCAGGTGACTGGGCAGGGGTGGGGCCAGCCAGAGATAGAATTTGCCAGTTCTCCAAAGTAGTCAAAATTTCCGCTACTGATTCACTTGAACTGCTCGGAACAGGCTGAATTTCACCTCTCTCTCTCTCTCTCACACACACACACACACCTAGGGGTGTTCTACCCCACAGTATTTGTTTCCAGAGAGTAAAATGATTTACTCTGGAGGCCACGTGAGAACACACCCCATTCTTGTGCGGCCTTTGCAGCTTCTGCAAATTGCAGGAAGTTCTTGTGTTAATTTCTGAGGCTGCAGAGGCCTCCCAAGAATGTGATGTGCTCTCACGTAACCTCTGAATCATCTGGAACTCATTCAAGAGTGCCATGCTCTTGTGCAGCCTCTGATGCATCTGTAAAGCACACAAGAATGGGTCCCATTCTTGTGCTTTTTGGATGCTCCAGAGGTCATGCAGGAGCAGAATGAACACCCTTGCATGACTCTTGGAGGATTGCATGAGAGCACAGAAAACTGAGCAAAACTAGGGCCTTCTGGTATGTTCACATGTGTCATAAATTTTCCATTACTGAACTTGCCATTACTCAACATAGTTCTATTAAAGGAGATGAGAAAAGCAGGAGAAAATTATGTACCAGAAAAGATCTGGTTGTCCACTGTGGCAAACAATACTAGACCCAGATGGCTTTGGCCTGATCCAGAAGGACTTTTCTTAAGTTCTTATGCAGTACTGATTATCCATCAGAAAAGGATGATGGAAATAGTGTATACTTTCTCTAAGGATTCAGGCCAGATATTGTGAATTATTGGGGAACAAAATCAAGAGAATAAACATCTACATTATTTTTAAAACAGGATAGCATTCCGAGTGAAGCTTGGGTTTAATCCAGGATTCTCCTTAAATCTTTAAATTTTATCTTCTGAAGGTTTTTATTTACAGTGAGATTTCTTCGCATTTTTCAAGTATGGTCTTTTCTTGAGTGGTGGCCAGTAGCAGGTAAAGAGATACTGTATATGAACGGACTTTCCCACTCTGAGTTAAAAGCTTACTATTGAAATGACAAACTGGAAATTATTACTTAGTCACTCTATTCTTTTTTTGGCTGTTGCCTTTATTTTACTATTCCTTCCCACCCTCACGCCCAATTTCATTTTGGATAATAGAAAACACCACTAGCAGTTACATCTGTTGATTAAGAGATGTTGTTAAAACTCCAAAGCAGACCAGTGGATCAATAGGTGCTGGTGAAGTTAGCACAGTGCAGACTTAAAAGAAAATTCCCCTAGATTTCTTACAAGGTGCAAAAATTGTTTGTGTACATACTTTATCGTCTCGGTGACTATTATACAAATGATCTCTTGAGAGGAAGGATTGCAAAAAGAGAGAGAGAGAGAGAGAAAGAA
>JAEANM010020052.1:0-12203 GCA_017656035.1 Myanophis thanlyinensis
ATACAAACACATAAGAGAAACAAATATTATGCTTATATCATAAGCTTATTTTTTATGAGAGCTGCACATGAAACATTTGCAAATGAACCAAAATAAACTATTTTTGGGGAAGCAGGGGTGGGAGGGTGGGAGAGTGTTTTGTGAAGATAAGTGCACTTGGTGCCAGATTAAAAGGAAGTAAAAATGTTAGGTTTGCACTGAAGTAGATGGGAGAAACTATCAAGAGTACCAAATCACCCAGGCATTTCTCTTGAAAACCCCACTAACATGAATGGAAACAGTGCAAGAGTACAGGATACTTTGTACGGTGTGTTACTTTTGCACACATACACTGTCTGCCTCAGTGGAGCTTGTGCAAAGAAAGTTCTCAGGGGGAACAAATTTAAGTGTGCATGATTGCAGTCTGCGCTTAATATCATGCAAATGAAAATACAGTGCCTTCTACAGAATTCTAGTCCATTGTCTGTATAGAAATAGGAAGTTGCAAGTTGCTTGTATTAATTTTTCAATGTGAAGAATAGGTTCCAGTGCTTTTGAAATTAACAATGAAATCAAGGAGTGCCTATTTCAAGCTGCTGATTACTGGAGTGCAGACTATTTGAGGACTACTACGTCTTCTGTTGCGGCCAGATTTACTTCTCACTTGCACAGATCTGGAGACACTCCTGACCTGTATTTCTATGAAGGAAGAATCAAGCCGTATATCCAAGAACCATGCTTAAAAACTAACAACAAAACTTGCAGCTGTTTGTTGCAAAAATGTGTACAGTATTGAAAATATAAGTGAATTGCATTTGCTTTTATTCATTGCTATTTTTTAAGGACATCAAGATACTTACATCAAACCTAAATTTTTTTTACAAAACTTGTAAGCACCATGCTGTTTACTTGTACAATTGGTTTGCCATTGGATTTCTATCTGTGATAGATGATGTGGTATGTGCAAAGAAATAGGTGGTGATGAGTTTACTCTTTTTGAAGTTTACATTGCTGCATTCAAAATGGAAAACATTATTTTTAAATGTTGCCATAACCCAATAGTGTGTGCTGTCTCCTTGGCATTTTTGGGTCAGATGGAGGTGGCACTCACTTCTAAACTTTTTACTGAATCAGTTTCAGATTCAATTATCTGCTTGACAAAACGAATAAAAACTATTGCAACTTCATATCAAGTCAATGGCTTTTGCTTGCATTTCTGTCTTATAGTGAGTTACATTAGTTTTATTAAAAAAATGCATTAAAATGTGTAATAAAAATGGAAAAACAAGTATTAAGACTGTCAAAGGTTTTCTCTGGGTTATAGTAATTTTCTCATCCTGCTTAAAGAAATGCTTTAAGTATAGTTTTTGGATTTTTGAACAAGTTACATTAGCACTGGAGATTAGCATATCTTTATCTGTTTTTGACAAAAATCTCAAAGTAATTTGATGCTATTACAGCATAGTGACAACTACCTCAAATGTTCCTATGCTTGACATCTTTTGTGGATTCTCTCATTAATATGTATGAAATTCTTTATTATCCCTGCTTGGATCAGAATATAAGGAATCCTTGTACACTTGAAATTTTGTTTCCTTTATCAGCACATGTAAGGACAATAATAAAGGCAAAATATTAGGAATTAAACTTTTCCCTTTAGATGAAAAAACCTGGAGAATGTAGCTATAAGCAGATAATTTACAAATTAAATCTTGAGTAATTTGGAAGAAGAAAAAAAATGTTGACTGCGTTTGATTCCAGATTCCTGATTGAGAAATGTTAATAAGGTGATATGTGATTTTAAAGTAAAAATATCATTTTATATGGAAGTCAATCATTAAAAATAACTTTTAGAGGAATGTAAAATGGTTAATTCAAGTAAAGATCTGGGCAACTGAGGATACTCATTTTTTACCAACCTCACAAATAGTTTATGTAACAACATAAAAACACTGCACAAGGTTGTTGGTTTTTTCATTTTTAGTCACTGATTTTAAGGTTTTAGAATCAGGGATTTATTAAGGATTTTACATACTGAGCACGATTGAGCCACAAATAACCACTTAACAACACATTGATTATATTGGGAGAAAAATAGACATTTAACTGTTTATTACATTATAAATATTTTATAACGTTTTCCCTCATTGTAATAGAACAGAATGGTGCTATTATTAAAAGGTTATATACCACCAAATACTTCAGTAATAATAATAAAAGTTGTGAGGTTATATTTTTATGATCTATCTATAAATCTGACTTAATATATGGCAGGATGACAGCAACTAATAGTATTGTGAGGGATTTTTAGGTCATCTAATCCAAGCCGTTGTTATTACAGGATTCTCAATGCAGAGTCCAAATAGTATGCTTAAGAAATGGTCATATCTAAATATTTCCAGTAAAACAAAATCTACAACTGTTTCCTGTCCACGGCAGTTTCTTCCAGTAGAACAGATCTCTTTGTAAAGTCATTTCTCTTGTTTTAGCCAAAACAACCTTTTATAATTTTCAATTATTAGTTCTAATTTTATGATCAGCCAACCTTTGAATAAAAAACAGCTAGTTGTTACATTAGATTGGAGCAGATGTTCCTCAGATCTCCCTCCTTTCCAAATACATGGTCTCAAACAAAACATCTTTCCCATCATCCACTTTTAGTTGACAATGCCAGAGTAAAGACAGGCCCTCTGAATGCAAAACTTGCACCCCCACTGTTTAGCTACAATCCATTTTCAAAAAGAGAAAATACAATATTAAGTTTCTTTGAAAATCACAAAAGCTGAAACTTCCAATTGTTTCCTAGGTGCCAAACAACTATAAAATTCAGTAACACTTGGATTATTATGCACACAAATGAGCCACGTCATCAGAAATATGCAACCATATTTAACAAAAAAAATCATGAAGACTACAGTTTATTCTCACACTTCTCCAGTAATTACTTTTTTTAGTTCAGATAATTTAGAAGCTGGGGAGATGAAGTACTTAAGAAAACCAAAATGCTAAGAGTAGGAGCAAGGAACCTGAAGTTCAAATTCTCACTTCCAACCAGGCTTACTGGATGACTTGGGACCAGTGATACTGTTTTCATCCAGTTTATTCCCAGAGATATGTCTGGGTTCTAAATGAAGATACATTGAGAGGGAATCTTATTTGTGTTATGTTGAACACTGAACTCTTAAGGCTCAGAGGAAAAGTATAGAGGAAATAATAAAACATGGTCAAAATGTTCTCAATCTTTTAGCTCAACACATGACACACCTCATCATAACCCATATAATTCAGCACAATAATCAGGACTTTGAAGAACAAGCAATTTGCAGTATAACTATATATATATATTATACAATAAAGGAAATTTTAACAAAATGATTAGGCAGATTAACAATAATACCATCAACACAGAATGAAAATAGTAACAATAATGTCATCCCCAAAACCCGACAAGGTATCTTCAGGCAGACAGATTAATCTCTACTCAGGTACATTTTTCTTGTTTATATATTTAGCTGATACTGTTTAGTTTGCTTTTGTATTTTTGTTCTTTGGTTTATATTATTATAAACCTTATTAAATAACCTTGGAGAAAAAAATAAGGCTTATTTTAAATTTTAAAAAGCAACATTTAAAAAGCACTCTGACGTACTCCAATGTCTTTAACAAACCAAATAAAATTTCTAACTTCCCAATCGCTAGCAAAATCCGTTCTGCCTTCCAGCCTGTACAAAAGAGAGCCGGGGTGGGGCGGAGGGTGCCGGCCACGGCAATTTCCTAGCTAAAGGTCGCTTGGGACAAGTGCGCATGCGTACCAGGTAAGCGTACCTCGCACGCTCCTTACTCTTCTCCGCCCCCCGCCCCGCCCTCCAGTCTCCTTGCACAGCGTGCCGGTTGAGCCCATCAACTTCCGGCGTGATTGACAAAGCGACGATCATCCGGGGATGTAGCTATTCCGGAAGTGCGCCGGGTAAGTATCAACAATACCTGCGAAGGAGAGCGTCGGAAGGGCGAGCGTGCTGCCGGTCCCCTTTTGAGCGTGGTTGCGTCGGCGCTCGCCTCAAAGGTGCTGCTTTCCCCTCCTCCTTCGAAAGGCAGCCGGTTGTATTGGCGCTCGTTCTTTTTCGAGTGGGGAGTCGAGGAGATTTTTACTTGTTGTTCAGCCTCCGAACCGTTCCCTCCTGTACAGGGGACGTGCAGCTTAGTTCCCACGGCCAGCCTTTGGCTTTGTAGGGGGCCGGGGAGGAAAAAGGCACATTCCATTATTTGGCTGCTTTTTCTGATAGGGGGCAAAGGAGTTGTTTGTAGAAGCAGAGAGCGAGAAAAAGCAGCTCTTCGAGTACAGAATCGAAGGGGTACTTTAGTATTAGCCTTTATTGTAGGTCATGTATATAACGAAATTGGTTTAGCCTCTGAATACAAAACAACATAAATAGTACAGAGTAGAGGTCTCCAACCTTGACAACTTTTAAGACTTGTGGATTTCAACTCCCAGAATTCCTCAGCCAGCTTTGCAGAATAATAACCCTATACAAGTTATTGGGGGGTGGGAAAAAACTAGTCATATGTTTCTGTATGTACATGGTATGATTGTGATTGTGTTTAGGAGTGTGAGTGTGTGATTACAGGTAGTCCTCGGCTGACAACCTTACAATAGAGCCTAACATTTCTGTTGTTAAGTTAGACATTTGTTAAGGGAGTTTTGCTCCATTTTACAACCTTTCTTTCCACAGTTGTTAAGCACATCATTGCAGTCGATGGATTAGTAACCTGATCGTTAAGTGAATCTGGCTGCTCCTTTCACATTGCTTGTCAGAAGATCACAAAAGGGGGTTACCTGATCTTGGGACACCTCAATGGTCATAAGTATGAACCAGTTGCAAAGCACTTTTTTCAGTCTTACGACAGTGCTGTCATAACTTTGAATTGACTGTTCACTAAATGAACTGTTGTAAGTTGAGGACTACCTGTACTGCTGTTATGTACGCAAGTTTGGCTCCAGAATTAATACCAAAAAGTGTGATTTAAATGAATTGTAGTGATCTAACGCAAATTGCATATGGCAGTGGAGTAGCTTGAGACTCAAATCCAACCTCTGTGGTAAATGCAAAACTCTCACTTGCGAAAAATGTGAAATATTATAAATGATTAAAAGTTCAGGTGACCCATATCTGGGATGGACTGATGGCGTTTGAAGTAGCAATAGTCCCTTTGTTGCAGTGCTTTGAATATACAGTATCAAGAGGTATACAAGGTGGTATTCCAAGTACTTTAGACCACAATGCCCATATGCACCACATAGGTCCTTTGGGCCTTTTTCTGTTGAAATGCATGTGGAAAAGACACATACTGTTTCTAAATGGGCTTATATCAATTTTTAAAATGCTGTTAACAGCCCCTGTTAAATCTATGATTTACAAGACAACCATCTGCCCTTTTGCACTATATGGCACTGAATGCTGGGCAACAACAACAGGGACCAAAAGCTATCTCCATGCCATGGAAATGCGAATGTTCTCTTGGATATTAGGCATCTCCCTTCTTGACCACATCACAAATGACAACATTTTGGCACCAATTATAGAGAAGATGAAAGAAAGCCGACTCAGCTGGTATGGACATGTCCTGAGAAGAGCACCTTCCATTGTGGCCAAGAGTGCCTACCAACCAGAAGTCAATGGCTGCAACCTCACAGGCATCCAAAACAGAGATGGCAAGACGACATCAACAAAGATATGCAAGCCATGGACCTGCTCACTTAACACGCAGTGATAGTGCAAAGTGGCGCTCAATCCGAAAAGCGGACCTGCACCTGCGGGAATACACTAGGAAGAAGTGCTGTAGATGACCAAGCTAAGCCAGGTCAAACATGTCATCAGTCTCTTTAGGCCCACAAGAGATCGAAGTTCAGCCTATCTTGAATTCCTTTATCTACCGCAAAGTTGCTTTGACCATTATAGTTTAGATTCTTATAATTTGCAATAGATTTTAATAGCCATTTGAACTGTCTGGATCTCCTGATTCTGCTTGATAGTTGTTAAGAATATAAAATGGGCCATGGTTAGCTCTTTTGCACCTTGAAGAAAAGAGAGGATAAAAATGTGATTAATACTAGGTTAGCTTTATGGTTAGCTCTTTTTTCCACCTTTAATTGAAAACCTTTGCATATTCAGAAGTAAGTAAACCAGAAAGACCTTTACAACATTCAGGTACATATTTGAAATAAGCACACCTAGAAGAATTGGAGACTAGCTTCCAAGATTTTTGTGGGTTGTAATTTAGAGAATTACAAACAAGAAAATTAAGAATTATTTCATCTTTCTTTTTTTAGGAATTTCAGAAATGTCAGCACCATCTATGAAAGAAAGGAAAGCCTGCTGGGATGCCCGAGATATTTATTGGAAATGCTTAGATGAGAATATGAAAGATACATCAACATGTGACAAATTGAGGTGCTCTTTCGAAAATTTATGCCCACAGCAGTGGGTAAGTAACTATTTTTATTCATTTTTATACACACATATCTAATATATTTCTTTTTGGGTTATGCAAAAGGCAAGAAAGAAAGAAATAGGGAACAAAAGAAAGTGGGAGTCAAGAGATACCGAAAAGGGCATTCAAAGTAAATTTAAATTACATTACTACTTTCATTATCTCCATTATGCCTTTGCAAACCATCATTACTTCTACAACTGTACATCTCTATCCAAATTCTTTCCAGAATTCTGTCTGAAACCTTTGCAGACTTATTAATAAATAAGCCTTTGCAGTCATTCTTGACCTCTTGGCCTTTGTACAAGAGAATAATGGCAGTATTCTGATTGTTATGCAAGTTAAATGTTGTGCAGCAACTCCATAAGGAAACTATATACTTTAACATTTCTCCGGCTGCAACTTCCTCACCATTTTTTCAGCATTCTCGTAGCATTATCTTCTTTTCAACCATTTTGCTTGAATTCTAAGATATATACATTCATTTCAGTTTTGCTGCTATCATTTATATAAGGTAAAGGTTCCCCTCACACATACGTGCTAATTGTTCCTGACTCTAGGGGTCGATGCTCATATCTGTTTCTAAGCCAAAGAGCCAGCTCTGTCTGATGAAGATTCCTTGGTCATGTGGCTGGCATGACTACACCATGCACCATACACCATGAAACACCAGAGGTGCACAGAGTGCTGTTACCTTCCCATCAAGGTGGTCCCTATTTTTCTACTTTTTTACATGCTTTCAAACTGCTAGGTTGGAAGAAGATGGGACAAGTAATGGGAGCTCACTCGGTTACACGGCACTAGGGATTTGAACCACTGACCTTTTTGACCAACAAGCTCAGCGTCTTAGACGCTGAGCCATTGCATCCCCATCATTTATATACAAATCTCCAAAAGTACCCATTTTAACATTCCCTTACTTCAGTTTAATTTGAAATAGCTTCATCCTTTTTATTCTTTCCATTTACTTTTCCAGTAGTCCCTTTTTCTTAGTCTTTTTCATGCATTCTCCAAATACCTCCTCTTTCCCTTTGCATTGTTTATTATTGACCATTCAAAACAAAGCTTTTTTGGTTACATAATTTGTAACTATCTTTTTCACTTTATACGTATTATATGTCTTGTTCTGTTCTCATTTTGCAGCATTTTTATATGCATATTTACCACCCCCTAGGCACTTTCTTCATTCTCCCAACCACCCTTTTCCACGTTTTCCAAAACTCCATACTTCATAAGTCTTTGCTATCAGTAATAAGCTTATATTTCATGTTATGTTTACTTTCCGTTCAATCTATTGGGAGATTAATCTACCACATTAATATAAACATTGAATTGGATGAAGTGGGGCAGAATGTATTCTTGTCTATATAAATTGCAGAGCTATAGTTACTGTGCAAACAGTGAAAATTACATTACTAACACAATGCTGGAAAAGTAGAGATGTGCATCATTTGGATCTGAAGCGGGCAGCTCCTTGTAAAAGGATACTTTTCTTGGGCTTGAGTGGTTGCCCAGAAAATATGACTAGTATTGCCTCCTGTTCCCCAATTCTGTAATGGACATAAACAAGGACTTTCCTAATGTCTCAAAAAGAGAATTTGCAGTATAGCAATCCTTGTTTCACATATTCACAGTTCAGACACAGTGAAGAGGTCTCTAGTCATGTTCGTTGTTACATGCTTAAATAGAATTTTGGGAAGAGTCAGCTTAGTCTAGCGGTTCATTTGCAATCCGAGTAATTGTCATTCAATTGCTAGCTCCTGCTAGTGGTTCGAGTCCCGCGAGCACTGTCTGTTTTTTTTTTTTTTTTAAATAGAATTTTTGGAACAAGCTTTGTTTATTTTGCTCCTGGCAGATGGCCTTTTATGCATTTGTCAAGTGTATTTTTTCAATAAATATTAAAAATTACAATTCTAATTGAAAATTTTGAAAACAAAAAAAATTAAAAATAGAAGGTACAGAAAAGAAGAATCAAATAAGAATATGGTTTTTAAAAAAGGTTCTTCTTCCCATATGCCATCATCTCTTATCTATAAACAAATCCTTAAAAGTGTTGAAATTTCGTTATCAGCAGAAGTCCATGATTATCAGAAACAACAACGTATTTATTTTTTAACTTCTGCAAATAAGCCATGTTTTTATTCCTTTTTTCTTTTAATAAGTTTGATCTTTAGTCCTCTTAAAGTAATATCCTAGAGCTTCATTGGCGGCTTCTTACAAAATTCTCAAAGGGATTAACAAGCCTCTTTTTGTAAATCCAATATAAGAAAATTATCTAGGACAGTTTCTTGGTTTGTTATTCATACAGCCCTTTTAATTATTAAGGCATCAGCCAATTTCTTTTGTATGTCCAGTGTAGCATCTTTTCCAATACCATTTTTGTAGCCTGTTATTTTTAACTCCACTTTCAGATTAGTCTCAGTCTTGACAGGTGAAATTTATTCATCTTCCATGTCTTTCAAACATTGTCTATAGATACAGACACTCCTAAAAGTAAATTTTGGGTCCATTATTAAAAAATGTTCTTCAGTGTGGTCAATATTAAAACATTTTGCTTCATTCTGTATTTGTAATTTAAACTTTAAAATTTAAGTGTTCTTCTCGTTTAAGTATAATCTTTAGTTCCTTCTAGTTCTACCTAGTGTCCAGCCTTCAATTTCCCATTGTATTATGGTTTTTTTTAAAGAATTAAAAACATTTTCCCCTGGGAAGGCTTCTTATAATTAATACAAAATCTTATTTCAAAACCATTTGCCTATAATTTGGAATACAGGAACCACCTGTAATTTGTAGCCAGTGCATAAATCATTACTAAGCTAACTATTTCTACATAGTTAAAAGAATTGTGCAAACCTTGCTCTGCAACAGCTAGGAGCATGTAGGAAAGTACCTTTCTTTAAAACATTAAAGCAACAATGTATTTTCCTAGCTTCCTTGCAGAGCTCTTCACTCCATAAGCTTCTTCTAGCTACTTCATTATGTATGTACATGCAGAGTGATACGGCTTTTCCCCCCAGTCCTTAAATGTAACAAGGGAAAGAAGTATGTAGTTCCATATTATTTTTTTAAAAAAAAATCTGATGTGGATAATTTATTGAAGATGAATTTTTGAAGATAGATCAATAACAGTGGCATTAAATTAAATCTAAAATGAGATGATTAGTATAATATTTTTTCTACTTTTATTACTTTTACTGAACTGGTCGACTTGCTATAACCAAGTGATCTTACTCAAAACAGGTTAAATACTTCAACAAAAGAAGAGATTATTTACAATATAAGGCACAAATGGAATCAGCACAATTTCTGCCTTCAGAGAAAACAGAGAAGTCATAGCAACTAGAGAACTTTTACAATACTGTACATAAGGGAAGCTGCAGAAAAACAGCATAATTGAAGAACATGAATGTTGGCACCGACAATGTCCTTTACATTTTAAGACCTGTTCTTGTTTGTAAATCTCATACTGTCCTGAAAGCTCCAGCTTCCGTTATTTGAACTGCTTATTGGAGAGAAGAGGCACTCAGGAAAATATGCTTACCTTTCACCACTAAGATTACACCATCAATAAAATCAAAATAAATGAACTGTACAAATTGAAATACTTGTAATGTTTTCACTGCAAATAATCTCTTCCAAAAGTTTCCCCCAATGTACCGGTAAAGTAATGTCTACTCTATTTCAGTGATCCTTTGCATAAATTACATATTGAAGAAGAATCTTTATAACTGTCAATAGTAATACCCTTAAATGTTTCATTTTGGTTGATTCAGATGTATGAGAGATCACTTTGTTTAACATGTTGAATTAAAATTTCTAGAGATATATACAGTTTTTAGAAATGGAAACTGATCAGTTTGAGTTAATGCTGGATTTGAAAAACATTCAAAAATACTCGAGTATATGTTTAAAAAAATATCCCCAAAACCAGTGCCAGAAAACTGCATGGTCATGACCGAGTGCAAAGAGGAAGACACTAGAATGGCGAGTTGCTATATTGCTGTGTGCAGGATCTTGATAATGTCCATTTTTGATTTGTTAGTGACCACATAGATTTTTTTTTCCATAATGAAAAAGTTAATGGAATAAATTTATAGTTATATAGTCCAGCAACAGCATAGAGCTTGTTCTATTAATTTTTTGACAGCTCTGTGGAGTGGCAGAAATTACACATTGCAAAAGCAACCATTGTGCTGCAAATGAGTACGTAATTATTTCCCACCACTTTCAGAACTATCAAGAAGTGTTATACAGCAATATAATCAGAATTCACTAGCACCAAAAACTGCATTAAAAACAATTTTAATACTGTCATGGTTTTAAAAACTAATGTTCATTTTGTTTAAAATGTAAGGTATACAAAATCTAAGACATCATTAAATCATAGCTATAGTCATTTCAGGGAATTTATAGCACCATCAAATTATCAGCTTCAACAAAAATTAAACATTTTGTCTTTGTTCTTTTTCCTTGGCCATCTGCTGTCTTGTATATTCCCAAATGAGCAGAGCACCACTGACATGGACATTAAGTGAACGGATAACTCCTTGCTGAGGAATTTCTACACAAGTGTCCAGGTGCTGAATTACATTTGCTGGGATTCCCTCATGTTCGTTCCTGATTTAAAAAAGAAACAAAAAACACATTACATTAGCAGAAATGGAACATTGCTCAATGGTAGAACATAGGCTTCACGAGCAGAAAAAAATCAAGTTCAAACGCCAGTATTTCTAAAACCCTATCTCCCTTGAATACTGAAAAAATTATGATAATATTGAGCTAGAAAGACCAATAACCAGATACGTATATTTTTATTTCCATCCTCATACTCCAAAATACTATTGGATTTTTTTATTGGAGCTCCAGGCCATGGACAAAATCTGAAAATGTTTGCAGTTTCTACTGTAGACATTCTTATTGTTGAGATAATCAGTAAATACTAACAATAAAGTAGGCCATCTTATATACCATATTTTTCAGTATACAAGATGCACTTTTCCACCCACTAAATGTGGGTGAAATTGTGGTGCATCTTATAAATCAAATACAGCCATTGAATATGTTCCCTCCCCCTAGCCCTCAGGCATTTTGCAGGGCTTTAGAAACCTCCACAGGGCTCATTTTTGCCAAAAAAAATGGACAAAAAATGGGCTGTTTTTTGATGAAAATGAGTCCTGTGGAGGTTTCTGGAGCCCTTCAAAATGCCTCTGGGGGCTGGGGGGAGGGAATAAAAGATGCCTGGGGGGGGGGTTTAGGAGGCCAAAAAATGAGTGAAAAATGGGCCATTTTTAGCCTCCCCAACCCCCCCCCCCCCGACATCTTGTATTCCCTCTCCCCAGCGGTATTTTGCAGGGCTTCAGAAACCTCAGCAATGCTCAAGTATGGACGAAAAATGGGCCATTTTTGGCAAAAATGAGCCCTATAGAGACTTCTGAAGCCCTGCAAGATGCCGTTGGGGGGAGGGAACACAAGACACCTGGGGGGCTGGGAGGCTAAAAACAACCGTTTTTTTGGCCTCCCAACCCCCCAGGCATTTTATATTCCCTCTCCCCAGCCCCCAGAGGCAATCTTCATTATTTTCTTTCACTCTTCTTTTCTTCCCAGAATCACTTAGCCTTTATAACCTTCCAGCATTTCCAGTTTTGAGTATTTTTTATCGTCATCAAATGCCTATTTTTTAAATAAAGTTTTTTTCCCCATTTTGATAAACTTGTAGATCCTACCTAAGTCTGCAA
>JAEANM010020053.1:0-12203 GCA_017656035.1 Myanophis thanlyinensis
ATAAAATAAAATAAAATAAAATAAAAGTAAAAATAGCTGACAAATGAACACTTGGCTCAGCAAAAAATAGTTAGTTTAGGTACTTTAAAATGTCAGGGTTACTGCAATGCTGCCATATCCCCCCCGATTTCAGATTTAATTTAGAGACTTTGCATTCTTATGTTGGTAACTGAAGCCCCTTTTGGAATTGAGTTGGTACCCTGATCGCACTGTGAATCTTCTTTCATCCTGCTTCAATTGTGATAAAGCTGAATAGATTAATTTCTTTTTCTCAACAGAATGAGTTCTAATTTTGACATTTTGTTCTCAGATATAATAAAGTCCGTTGGTTGCATTTGTCCTTCAACAAATACTAGAAAGATATTTTAGCAGAAAACTTGTTTTTATTAATGTTTTTTCAATGAAATCCCCTGAAAACTGGGGTTCATCCCTGTAAGAAAAACGAGATGACAAAAATAGGAAAGATAAAAGCAGACAAATCTCAGGCTGCAGTGGAAACCTTAACTATCAAGGGCTGGATTTAGAGAGATAGTTGTGAGAGTATCTGCTATTACCCTAGTGAACCCTAAACAAATTAACCTTTTCAAAAGTCAAGAGTTTTGGACAGAGCAAGAGTTTTAAAAACTGCTGCAAGACAGTAGACCTGTTTGATCAGAATGGAGATTATTTCCAACAAAATCTACTTTGTTTAGTAATGAATCTGTATAACAGATACTTGGACTCAGTTGATCAAGGCAATGATAGTGAGAGGCAAGAAGGGAGCAGGGAGGAAGAATAATTACCTTCACTCTTTTCAGTCCTGTAATGAATATACCACCTGTTATGCTAAATGCAAGCAAAAATAACAAATACCATATGTTTAGTGAGAAATTAACAGAAGAATAACTGTAAAATATTTATCTAGTTCAGCTATTTTCCATGCTAGTCAGTCATTTTTAACAGAGCAGTGAAAAGTTGTTTGCAAGAGTATATACTTTACATAGCTACATAGTGTATTCATTACATGACTGGAAATATTGCATAGAGATAGCAAACTAGATTTTTTTTCCATCTTCTAGAATAAAGATAGAATAACAGAATAACAGAGTTGGAAGAGGCCTTGGAGATCTTCTAGTCCAACCTCTGGTCATGCTACACCATTCCAGGCAAAAGGTTGTCCAATCTTTTCTTAAAAACTCCCTACAGCTTCTGGAGACAAGTTGTTCCACTGATTGTTTTAACTGTCAGGAAATTTCTTCTTAGTTCTAGGTTGCTGCTCTCCTTGATTAGTTTCCATCCATTGCTTCTCCATTGCTTCTTGTCCTGCTTTCAGGTGCTTTGGTTTGGATAATAGCTTGACTGCCTCCTCTTTGTGGCAACCCCTGAGATATTGGAATACTGCTATCATGTCACCCCTAGTCCTTCTTTTCATTAAACTAGACATACTGAATTCCAGGAACCATTTTTAAATATATTTTAGCCTCCAGTCCCCTAATCATCTTTGCTGCTCTTCTCTGCACTCTTGTAAGATACAGTAAATGATCCCTTGAGTTGAATTCAGCTTGTGTTGACCATGCAAGTATACAGTATCTATATTTTTTTCTTCCATTTAATAATGTCTGATTCTTGAATACTGCATGGACAAGTCCCTGCAGTTTTCTTGGTAAGATTTTTCAGAACTGCTTTGTCATTGCCTCCTTCCTAGGACTGAGAAAAAGTGACTAGTCCAGGGTTACCCAGATGGTTTGTATCAGTCTCCTGTTTCTAGCCTGATGCCTAACCAGTGCACTAGACTGGCTCTGTCTACCATCTACCTGTATCTACCATTTATCAAAAATAATATGGAAACAATCTGTTGTTGCCTTGTTTTTATTTCCCACCTAGCCTACCACAACAGGATTGCTATTACTTCCTGTAGACATCAGTCAAGATTATCAATGTACAATCATTTTTTCTACACAAAATGAGGTAAGTTGAAAGCTCTACTTCCAAAGTTAAGCTGTTATCAGCAATATGGTGAGCAGCATTGAGATAAACAAAATTTAAAGCTTATTTTTCTGATACCTTTATTTTCTCTTTCTGACACTTCTCTCTTTCCTGGCCTAAAGTTATCTGTTGCATTGCACTAAAGTTGAAATTGATTTGATAAGGACATGAAATGAGTCTGTTAGGTTGGGTGTCTCTTTCAGATATTTGAAACCAATGTCTACTAATAAAGTTTGCATATTAGTAATAGTGCTGATCTGTTCAACTATATGATTAATACATAGAGTTTTACTCACAATTAGTACACTCAGACATCTACATCAGGTAGCAGATATTAAAGTGCAGGAAACTGTTGGCCAGATGACTGCCACGTGTGCAACTATAAATTGTAGATAAACAGGCACCAGACAATATTTTGTCTCAAGGAATGTCTTGGAGTGATACTGAGAAAAAACAAAAACATTCTGATATTTTAGTTATGGAAAAGATCAAACTTCTGATGGAAATGACATAGTAACTTAATAATGAGTTTGATTTCCCTCCCAATCAAATACATTTTTTATGTATTATATCCACTATTGTATTTCTGGTTAGTCTAAACTTCCCCAATGGGATTCTTATTGTGTTATAATGAAATAAAATAAATAATTTTATCTAGTCTATAGGATAGGGAAAAAAACAAATAGATAATACATAGTATTTATGTAATAGTGAGAAAAGGGGAAATAACAGAGAATAAAGAATGTGATAACAAAGATAGTCTTTATTCTTTTCTCCAACCTGGTTTATCTAGATATGTTGGGAACTCATTCCCAGATAACATAGTTAATGAGATTCCTGGGCTGACAAATATATACATATCTGTAAGCATCTAGTTATAGGAAACTGTGGAATCCCAAAGACTTGCCTTAGAATTTCAAAGTAGTAGTGTCTTTTTTGAATACACAGCAAGTTGGTTGATGAAAGCTGCTACTTTCCTTCTAACCATAAACTCCAGATTTAGTAACGAGACTGCAACCTTTCCTTTGGGATATAAACCTAATCACAGTAATCCCTTTGTCACTCCAAGATTGGATTACTGCTGTGTGCACTAATAGAAGCTTCAACTAGCATGGAGTTATTTCCAAATGATTTTTGAGAATCAGAAGTGGAAAGTGCCATGTCTGAGATCATTATAGTGAGAGTTGCAGCTAGTTTGTAAATGCCCTCTTTCTCCTTGATAGCCTCTGAAAATTGATCCAGCTTCAGCTGCTGAATGGAAGAGATACAAACAAGAGGAATCTAGTAAAGTGACACTGTCAATTAATTTAAGTTTCATCTGCTGGAAAACTTTCAGCACCCAGTGAATTGTGTGCATGATGAAATATATCAAATCATGGTTTGGTGCTGTAATATGGAGGGGAAGTCATCTGACAATACTTCATGTAAAGATTTTACAACAGAGATAATTCATAGGTACAACAAGTGAGCTTTACCCTTGGAAAACTACCTTCAGGATTATGGTATCTCCCCTGCCAAATAAGTAACATATTTTCAAACAGTCCTGAGCATATGTGATGGATATGCACCTGGAGAAGCAATGGTTCTGTTATATATCCTAATGAATTCAACATGAACCCTGTTAGATCAGAGGTCATTATTTTTTTCCAAAGATGGACCATCACATGCCTAGTGGACTTTCATAAGCAGTGTGTAAAGTAATGTATCCCTTTCTTTTCTGTTTTCTATTTTCTAGTAACTACTCTTGAGAAGATTATTATTTTTTATAAGATACTATAACTATTAAACAATGAAAATACAACTGGCTTAACTTAAACAGTAACCTTCACTAAATTAGTTAAATCTGGTAGCTGATAAGTATGACAATTTTATTCTTGAGCAAGGGATGTAGCATTTTAGCATTTCCTGCAAACCCATCTGCTTTTGTTAGCTTATGATTCAATGGAATGTGTGGATCCCAAAAATGAGAGTAAATCAGTAACAAACTTCATGAGCCTGGGTAAATTCAACCAGTAAACTGTATTAGAGTGTAAAATTTTGAGAAAAAAAATATGCTTTAAATTTTCTAGAATTCTAGATAAAGTAAGCATTGCCCCTCTTTTCACAATATTCATAATAAGAATCATGCTGTTCAAAAAGATTCAAGATTTATTGGATTTCTATACTGCCCCTCTCCCGAAGAACTCGGGGTGGTGTACATATAAAAACAAGTCATACAGAAGTTAAAATATAATTTAAAATAATTAAATCATTGGCCAATAAAATTAAAACCAAATTCTATGATCAAATTTAAAAAATTTAAAATTAGACAATTATAAAAATTTAAAGTTTTTAAAATCTAAAATTTTGAAATTTTAAAAACCCAGTTTGGTGTTAGGCCAGACCGGCCTGCTGGAAGAGATGAGTTTTTAATACACACAGGAAGGTCTGCAGGTCAGCGATGGTCCAGATCTCTGGGGGCAATTCGTTCCACAGGGAGGGTGCAGCCACAGAGAAGGCTCGTACCCTCGGGCTGTCAGACAACACCGTCCCGACAGTGGAACTCCGAAGAGGCCTGCCCTGTGGGAATGCACTGGTCGGCTGGAGGCCGTTAATGAGAAATAAGTAAAACTAGCCAAAGTGATCCAATCTTTCTTTGTTGAAGAGATGCTCCAATCTCATGATCATTTTTGTTGCTCCTTTATGCACTGTTTCACTATGTTCAAAATTGAAATTTCAACTCAAAATTGTAACTTTCAGTTATGTTAGTAAATAAGGGGAAACATAAAACAACTGAATCTGATAAACATAATTTTCAGATGTGCAGATCTATGGCAGTGTCAGAAGTATCAATGAATACCATGGCGTAACTTTATTTGAATGATCACCCAAGAGAGGTTCTCCTCCTCCTCCTTTTGACTAACAGTTTATCGTGTGGTTAATTATGTCAGATGTTACCTATAAGTTCTAATTGGTTTTAATCATTATAACTAACTTTTCATTATTATTGACCTCAGTTGTTATTGGCTCCTACTTCCAGTTAATCCTATTTTCCACATGAAGAAAACAACACTAGCAGAAGTTTATCTTTGATGAAAAACTCATGGCTATCAAATTATTCTGAAGTGATAAATCACCAGTGTCAACATCAGGAGGTTTCAGGCAGAAATAATTTCTTGAAGATCTTGAATGTGAAACAGTAAAAAGAAAAATTAGGAATAGGTGACACTGATGTTCTTAGAGTACCAACACAATACACATATTTTAAGAAATGAGTAGCATAAAAAAGAAAAGTCTTTTTATAAAAGTTTCTTGTTAATTATTCTTTGGCTTATAAAGATACTATTTTTATTATTTCTAATTTTTTTAAATGTCTATTGTGAGGCTAGAAAGACAATGAGAAGCATGAATTGAAAAGGATGCAAACAGGGAAATCATCAAAGTAAATGTTTTGCTTTCCTACACAAATCATTTTTAGAAAAGTAAACTATTCATTTTGTATATTAATAAAAGTTTCAAAAAACCAGGTGTCCCTTTTCAATGTAAACGTTGCTTAATTTTCTAGCTAAGTTAAAAGCTAGAGAAAGGTTTGTGTACTCCCGAGCATGATCATGGACATAATTCAGCTGTGGTAATTCATGATAACACACAATACATACCCATCAAGATATCTCATGACAGAAATGAAATTTACTCATGTCACCCTCACGTCTAACCAACTTATGGTCAAAGGGTTTTTCTTTCCCCCCTGATTGCATGCTGTTTCATATATGAATAAGCTGATATGCTGAGAAAATGCAACTATTAGAAACAACCTCATGTACCATCTAGAGATTTCATTTTCACTAGCTGGCTTCAATAATGTGGGTAAGCAGTTAAATGGAAAAAGATCCCATTTGATGTCCTACCCTCTAATTCCCTACTATGAATGTTAATGGAATATGTGCTCACTGCACACTGAATGCAGTTGTAATCAATGATGCCGTGTCATTCTTAAATGTGGAACATTCGGGGAAAGATAAGAAAGAGAAAAAGGAGTAATTGCATCCTGGTAATTTTAAATTCACTTGGGAAAGTGGACAATATCCAAAGGGGTATACCATTCACATATAAAAGTTTACATGGCTTTCTTCTTTCTTAGAATCCGTTTAGGATTTGCCGATCCTATTTGATTTCATTACTTCGGACAGTAAAACTGCATCCTAGAGAGCAGCATAGCCCTTCCTCATAAAGATTTCTGTCAACATTTGTTATTGAACTCATATCCATTGTCTTCTCCAGATCCCACCTGGCCTCTGATCTGCATCATTTTAATTTTTATTCTTTGGAATCTGCCAAGTTACACAGTAAATTTTGTAGATGCTTCCATAAGTAAATTTTGCCACAATTCTTTCTTTCTAATTTTCTATTTAGTGTTAACAATGTTTTTTCACTATTGTAATTACTATTTTTAATCAAATTGCTTTTAAAAATAACAAAGAAAAATGAACACCTTTTCCCTATTAAAAAATGTTGTAATCACATCTTTAAACAGAATTTGCAACTGGCTTACACCAGAAGTATCTCAATCACAATGCTCTAGGTAAATGCAGTATGTAGTATAGCCACTAAGAGAATGGGCACACAAATTCTTGTCAAATCCACAAAAAGACTGATCAGAATGTTGATGTTGTAAAATTTTAAATGGACTAAGAGCCCAAATTAACCGCAAACAAGAATATGAAATTAATGTAAGAATAGTTCCTGTGGTTTGTTTAAAATCCCATTAATGTTCAACCAGAAATAACTAAAGATTATAATTAAGGGGGTAGACCCACTAATATAAAAAAGAGATAAGTATTTTAGTTCTGAAAGAATTCAAGGATATTTTGCAACAATATGTATCCAGAACTTTCTCTTTAGACTTCCTGATCCTATACAAATTATTTCAAAAGAAGAGATAGAAAATGATACAACTGTAAATCAGCTGTTTTAAATAGGGCTTTAAAATGGACACATAAAAGAATAATACTGACAAAGATGTTATATATGATTTACAAATGAAACTTAGTTTAGTTTAAGTAACTAAAAAGCACAAGCAAATAATAAATGTGAAGACAGACTTGAAGTGTGAATTTCAACTCAGAAAAGAGACTTAGAAAAAGTTAGACTTACAAAATATATATGTTATATTTATGAAGAATAGGTCTTGATAGAGTTTTATCTTGATTAAGTTTGAAATATGAGAGTTTAAAGATTTGTTTACAGATATAAGTTATGGGAATTTTTAAAATATATTTATAAAAAAATGATAAGTATATAAAGGAAAGAAATATGAAAATTGATTTATTTATTTAAATCTCTCTGTGTATGTATTTCTGAGACCCCCAATGACTGTTTGCTGATTAAGACTGACTCTTTATTGTTTACTATTAGATAAAAGATGAGATATAGAATGAAAGAGAATTGGGTGTGAAAAGTTAGAGGTGTTATGTTACTGAATTTACTAATACTTGTCTTGATGAAGGGAGAAATCATTTCTTTAGAACAAATATATATTATTTTTATATACTTTTCTCCCGTCCTCACCCTTTTCTCATTGCTCTTGTTTACTTTTCTTAATACATTATTCTCAGTGTGTACTACTTTATCTTTTCATTTTTAAATTATTTAAAAAAGAATTAGCATTAAAATATTATTAAATTTGGTCAAATAATACATTAAAATAATTTTAAAAAGAGAAATATTCATGTTAACCAGGAATATCAATACTATTGAGTTAAATAGTAGTAGGCCAAACAGAACTTTAAGAAGTAGTAATCTTAAAGCTGTGTTTGGCATGACTGGTCTTAAAAAGCTATCTCTGCTGCAGTTAGGTTAGTGTAAGGGCCCAACTTAAATCTCATATAGTAGTTACTAGATGAGTCATTGTTTCTGTCTCAAATAGTTTTAGAGAAGCCAGAGTGTCCTGCTTTAGAGGAATAAATAAACACTATAGGTGTAGTATTTCTCTGAGCTTTCTGTGGTTTGTGGGCCAAGTGTGGTTTTCTATATAGCAATATCAATAGCAGTTAGCCTTATACACTGCTTCATGGAGCTTTACTTTCAGAATCAGTATATTGCTTCTAACAATCTAGTCCTCATTTTACCATCCTCATAAGAATAAATGGCTAAGTCAACCTCGAACTGCTGGCAATCAGCAGAAGTAGCCAGCAATACTGCATTCTAACCACTGCACCACCATGTCTCTTTCTCTCTTCATTCATAGCCTGGTGAATGAAAAAATAACTTCTAAATAATAAAACAAATACTTGTTCTATGTTATTGGCATTAAGTAGCTCCGAAGTAATAAGAGAAATGCCAGTTCTGTTTTTGGCATTAATGCATCTGCTATGAATATTAGGACTTTTATTAAAAGTTGGAGGGCGGTTGGCTTTTTTTTTTTTTTTTGATAATGTATCATATTTTTTTTCTTTTTCACAACATTGACCAAAGGAACTAAGGGTTCTTTACATCGTTGCCACAGACAATGATAGAATAACCATGTCACCGGCATGCAAGATAACTGAAAGTTGTCCATTGGTTAGTTTGGGGGTGAAGTGATGAAAGTTGCCTTATTGAGCATCTCATGCCACATGGTGGGAACTGAGAAGGAACTTTAATAGAATTTATATAGCTTATGGCTATCTTGGGATTTAGGAAGAAATTCCATTTTAACACCATACAACTAAGGATGACTTAAGGCCATCTTTCTCGTGGCCGGAAGATGAGTTGAAGGAAATGTCATGGGACACAGTATAAAAAAGCGTTGCCAGAACATGTCTGTGCTATGGTAACATTGAAGTATTCTCAGACATTTTATAGTCACCCAAGGCCAAATTCCACATGCCTTAGAAGTATGTTATGTAAGACTTTCAAGAAGTACATCCAATGCAATGTAATGTTATTTCATATTGAAACTTTATTTTAGTAAAGTGTGGGAGAAAAATGGACATCTTTTCCCCTCAAATTAGATTAGCCTTATCCATTTTTATTTTTTTAAAGACCCTCAAGACTTTGAGATGTGCCAGGCCTGGGTTTGCATCAGACTTTTTGTTATAATGAACATTTCCCAAAAGAATGAAAAACATATATTAAGAATTAGAACGATCATAGTACGCTAAAGCAAAAGTGTAGATTATAATTCAGTGTCTTTAAAGTAGTATGTGTGTTTTTCAATATGCCTATATTCCAAGCAGCCAAAAAAAAAAAGTTCCAACATTTTGAAAGTATAGGGATAAATATTTAAAGAGTGACAGATCAAGCAGATAAAGTTATCTTAGATTGAGAGTTTATTGTGACTTGAGTTTTATTATATAACACTTGGATTACTTTCTGGATTCTGTTTTAATATATTCCAGACATCTCCATCCTTCTTTATATTTAAAATCTTAACCAATAGATTCATATAATGTTGGTCAAGGACCTGAAAACAAAATTCTATGAAAGCAAAGTTAAGAAATTCTTCCAGTTGCATGACAACTATTGTGTTCTATTGCTTTTCCTTTTTATATTTTGTCCTATCTGAACTCTGATACGGTTGTCTGTGAACTACCTCTTCTGAGATTCTTTCTAATACTGGAGAAAATATTTTTATACCAAATGACCAGTAGTTGTATTGATTTTAATGGAAGATTTAAGACCAAGGTTTTTTAAATGCATTAAAATTTTACTAACATTATACATAATTTAATTGTCATAAAAATGTGCCTTAGATTAAGCATAAGATTCATTTTGTTTGAAGCATTACTCATAAGGACCAACAGAATGACCAAGGGGCCACTTGGCAAGGATAAAAAGAGTTTACGCCAGGGTAATATTAAATTAGATTACTTTCCTATACATATATTATGATCACTTTACAGTTTTGCATTTAATAATTTGCCTATTTTTTTCCTTATCATAGTGTTTCTCAACCTCAGCAACTTTAAGTGTATAGACTTCAACTCCCAAGATACTCCAGCCATGCATCTTAAAGTTGCTGAGCTTTTAAATTAACAATTTGACAACTTTTGGGAAGTTTCTGCAAGTTATCCCCAAGCATAGACATTTGGTAGAATTCATAATGACATTTAAATGGAATGAAAAATGTCCTTATGTATCTGATATAATGCTACCCATGTCAGTCTTCCTGTCCACAAATGCTCATGTTCTAAAGTCTTTCAGGGTCTGCATCTAACACTTCAATCTGTATACTAGTGGCATACATTTTTAAATTATGCCATATGTTTATATTTTGTTAACAATCCCACTGAGTCATCGTGCATTTGCAGAGTTCAGAGTCTACACATATTGTACTATAAGTAGCTGAATTAAACAGAAAAACTCAAAATTTGGGCAGGGTTGTGTGTGTGAATGTTGGAACAGGTTAGCTACTTGCTAAAGTCAAGATTCTATGAGAATGTTAAAAGCTCACTGAAGAATCATTCCTCCAGCCCAGAACCTGTAAATGCTTTATGTTAATGAAGCACATCCAACCTCAGAAAATAAACAAATAAATAAATAAATAAAGCCAGCTCCATGTGATAACATCCTGTAGTTCTTGTTTGCATTGCAAACTATTCAACCAGAGCAAGCTGTTTGCCACTTCCCTTCTGGCATGTGCTTTAGTATATGGAAATCAGTTCACAGTGTCCCCTCTAGCAACTGTGCCTCCCACTTTCTTTTTTTTTTAATGAATGCGCACAGATTACAGAACTACCTAGGCAGAATGACATGCTGATTCCTCCGTTTCTCTCTTGACACAGCCTTAAACCTCATGTTGTTTACCCCAGCCCCCATCTATTGTGCGGTTTTATTCCCACATTGACCTTTAAATGACCCTGTTGGCTCATTCAGGACTTATGCTGATCTGGTTAACACCATACAATTAATTACATTTGAAGACATTTTCTCTGGGATCTAATCTAATGCATTATTTTGCATGTCTTTTCTCTTCTTCCCACCTCTAGTTTTGTGTAAATTTATTTTAATTCTGTTTTTCAATGGATCATTCTGGTGTTATTCTTGAAAACACTATGCTAGTCTTGTTTGGACGATGTCATATATCTTGTAGCGATACTAATTCCATAAAATCAAGGGTGCACATTACTTCTATATATTTCTATTTCTATTGGTACTACCCTTAGCTATAGCTATAATTATCTATATCTATATCATCTATAATTATATATTTCTATCCCTATATCAGAGGAGTCCTACATACTGTACCTTCTAATAGATAGAAGAGTTATTAGTGAAATGCTGAACTTCTTTTTTTAGTATTGAGTTTTCCATATATTCCTATTGACTTCAGTGGTTAAAAATGGAGGAAGAGGATAAAGGAAACTGTAAGAAGTTGCTGGAGATAGGTCTCTTGGGCTTCTTAAAAGGGATCTAGATCACTCTAGTACAGTTCTCTAGTTAGATATTTTCCCTTCCTTACAATGTACTAATAAATAAAGTTTACTGAATATGTTTGTGCGATCACACAAAGCTTCTCTGTAATCAATGGACATATGGTCACTGATGGCAAGTAGAAAAAAGGTGTCAACTGAAATCTGTAGTCCGTCCTGAACAAAATGCCCAGAAATTAGAAACAGCCAACTGGAATATTATTAGCATATCACAAAGAATTCTTCAGAAAACAACCCTGGAGATTCAGTGCACACAGATCCATGTAGAAATTCATACTAGGGGAAATACTAACAATCACTGCAATATGTTCTATAGTAGTTAGCATGTATTCTCAAAAATATTATCTTCAAAAATATTTAATTATTTTAAATAAAATAAATTGGTCTTCTCACGCAAATCAAATACACTAAAGCTGTGTTAAACAATAGTGTTCAAATAAATAGCAATAAATTTTCAATTTAATTGAAAGTAATAATTTATGTGCATATTTTTTTAAAGTTTTGCTTCAGAATGTGCTTACAGGTAATAGATAGAATGATAAGCTATGGCCCTTTAAAAAATCTTATAGAGGTAATCTTAAACGGGTATAGAAATTTAATAATAAAATAAAATTCCAATCCAAACTAATCTAACCTAAGAAACCATTTGGTCAGCAACAATTTCAAGTTATGATAATGCTGAATGAATTGACTGGTCTTCCATGTTCCAGCCATCCCAGCACCCTAACAGTCATATGATTTTAACCTGGGTGCTTGGTAACCTATTTGCATTTACAGCTGGTTGCCAAAGGCTTTTCTGTACTGTTATCTCATTAAACATTATGTGTTTGTTTGTTTGTTTGTTTG
>JAEANM010020054.1:0-12202 GCA_017656035.1 Myanophis thanlyinensis
TAGATAGATAGATAGATAGAATTCTTTATTGGCCAAGTGTGATTGGACACACAAGGAATTTGTCCTTGGTGCAGAACCTCTCAGTACATAAAAATGGTACATTCATCAGGAATCATAAGATACAGCACTTAATGATAGTCATAGGGTACAAATAAGCAATCAAATCATATTAGGAAGCAATAATCAATGTAAACCATAGGGATACAAGGAACAGAGTTATAGTTATAAGTGGGAAGAGATAGGTGGATAGGAATGATGAGAAGCATAATAGTAATAAAGTCTTAGTAAATAGTTAAACAGTGTTGAGGGAATTATTTGTTTAGCAGAGTGATGGCGTTTGGGAAAAAAACTGTTCTTGTGTCTAGTTGTTCTTCTGCTCAGTGCTCTGTAGTGTCATTTTGAGGGTAGGAGTTGAAACAGTTTTATGTCCAGGATATGACTGGTCCTTAAATATTTCCCCAGCCCTCTTTTTGACTCGTGCAGTATACAGTTGCTCAATGGAAAGGCAGGTTGGTAGTAATTGTTTTTTTTCTGTAGTTCTAATTAATGGATGGGAGACTTAAATGGTGAATTGAGTGGCAAACAGGAACTGACTCTATGTTAGGATATTGAATTTAGTACAATAGGCCAGCACACATAGCGAGCAGCAGTTGATTAGTTAGAGTGCTGATTCATGCATGAGGCAATCTATGCTCTAATTTGTTGCCATAAGTATAAAGGGGGTGTTTTCCTTTTTTCCCGCCTTTTTTTCTTCCATCCAGTAAACAGCTCTGTATCAGTTTAATTTACCTCATGATGTTCCTGTGTTCTTGACTACCGTGACTTCTTTTTCCTTTCTGGATGATGACAAAGACTGCTGTAAATGTTAAATATATTTATATAGCAATAGCACTTATAGGTACTGCTTCATAGTGCTTTATACAGCCCTCTCTAAGTGTTTTACAGAATCAGCATATTGCCTGCCACAATCGGGGTCGCCATTTTACCAACCTTCGAAGGATGGAAGGCTGAGTCAACCTTGAGTCAGTCAGGGTCGACCTCCTGGCAGTCGGCAGAATTAGCCTGCAGTACTACATCCTAACCACTGTGCCACCATAGATAGATGATAGATAGATAGCAATAGCACTTAGACTTATATACTGCTTCACAGTGCTTTATAGCCCTCTCTAGGGGGTTTACAGAGTCAGAATATTGCCCCCAATGATCTGGATCCACATTTTACCGAACTCGGTCAGGATCGAACTCTGGAAGTCAGCAGAATTAGCCTGCAGTCTAACCTCTGTGCTGCCACAGCTCTTTTTTTATATATAGCAATAGACTTAGACTTATATACTGCTTTGCAGCGCTTTTACAGTCCTCTCTAAGCGGTTTACAGAGTCGGCGTATTGCCCCCAACAATGTGGGTCCTCATATATGTATAATAAAACTCTAGATGTTTGTGTTAATGTCTCCAACTTCATCTGGACAGCTGCTGCACAATTCTTTGACACTCTACAACTGATTTGGGTCTCAGACAGGACCTTTCTAAGCAAAATAACTCTCTGGATTTAAGGAGAATTTTGGAAATTCCTGTTTTGGAAACAGCAGCTCCTTGTGAGAAGGCAGCAAAACAAAGGTTTCTGCAACTGGCTAGTGAGTCAAACTGATGAGAGGCAGATCTTACATCTAAGTTTGCAGCTCTGGAGTAGCAGTACAGGTAGTCCTAAACTTAATACCACTCACTTAATGAAGCTTGAAGTTACAACGGCACTGGAAAAGTGTGACATATGACCGTTTTTCACACTTGTCTTGCTTAGCAATGGAAATGTTGGGCTCAACTGCAATTGTAAGACAAAGATTATCTGTACGTGCAGATAATAGAACTGATCCCTCTCCCCCATTTCTAAAACCCTTTTTACTGCTTATTAATTTTTAGTAAAAGAGATACTCCAAGAAAGAACCTTGGAGGTCTTCTCATCGAACCCCCTTCTCAAGCAGGACATCCTATACCATTTCAGACAACTGTCCAGTCTCTTCTTAAAAACCTCCAGAGATGAAGCGCCCACAACATCTGAAGGCAACTTCTGTTCCACAGGTTGATTGTCCTTACTGTTAGGAAGTTTCTCCATAATTCCAGTTTGCTTCTCTCCTTGATGAGTTTCCATCCATTGGTTCTTGTCCTGCCTTCTGGGGCTTTGGAAAATAGGTTGATCCTGGTTTTGTAGGATTAAGATGGATGCCTGGTTTGGAGAGGCAGCGATGTACCATTCCTGGTTCCATCTTGCCACCTTCCTCTGTGATGGTGTTGCTAAGGCTGGGTGAGGAGAGGGAGGCAAACAACAAACAGATGGGTAGAGGGCAAAGTAAAACGTAAGGCAGATTGTCGTTAAGTAAAATGCAAATATATTGTGTTATCAGCTTTGTTTGCACCTGACACACACCTGGAAAATTCTATATCCAAATATAGAAAGCTCTATACCCCGCATTAGAGAAGCCTGCAGCTTTTGCTTAATATGTACACAAGAAAGCAATGTCAAGATCCAAAAGGACATTTTATTGGGGGAGGAGGATTCTACTGTAGTAAAATTCAGGGCCATGTAGATGTTGACACATTTACACTTTTTCTATTGCAAGGTCGCTGAGAGGGCGAAGGGGGAGTTGGAAACGGCAACTGGGTTTTCTTATCTTGTTTTCATTCCTTTAAGTTTATTTCTCATAAGAACTTTCTCTAGCAGCTTCACACCTGTGAGGGGAAGTGTCCTAGGAGGTCGTTGGGTCTCTTTTTGAAATGGTTGGTGGGGAATTAACATGTGATAATTAATGGGGTGGAACTTTCAGTTTTACTTGGGTGGAGAAAGCCCGGGAATCTTTAGATTCGGGGTTTCTACAGACCGTACCAGAACAATGTCTTCAATAAAATCTTATTCCTTGGACTTTGTCTGTTTGGAGTTCTAATTGCATTGCTGATGTTGTGTGGAACCTGACAAGCAATGGATGGAAACTAACCAAGGAGAGAAGTAACCTGAACTAAAGAGAATTTTTCTAACAGTAAGAACAATTAACCTGTGGCGCGGCTTGCCTTCGGAAATTGTGGGTGCTCCATCATTGAGGCTTTTAACAAGAGATTGGACAGCCATTTGTCAGAAATGATAAGAGGAGTCTTCAGATTGAGCAAGGGGCTGAAGTAAAAAAACTCCAAAGTCCATTTCAACTCTGTTATTCTACGTTCTCTGGCCAATAACTGCTCCACACACTTCTTTTTTTTCTTCTTCTCCAACCTTTCTCTCCGTCGGCTCCATTTTGCACAGTTAGTTTCTCTCCTCTCCTTCTCCCTATTTCGTCAGGCCAACAGCAAGTCTCCCAACGACTGACAAGGAGTCCCACGAAGGGCAACCACCCTGGCCGCCAGCCAGCTCATCTTCTCAGGCTTCATGACAGCGTAGCTCAGTGGTGGAATTCTAATTTCTTTACTACTGGTTCTGTGGGCATGGCTTGGTGGGCATGGCTGGGGTGGTGGTCATGTGACTGGGTGGGTGGTTTCTGTAAGCAGAGCAATAAAGATGAGGCTAGAAACGACACCAGGATGTTTCTTTCCTGCCTTCCTTACAGGATTAGACCTGTAAGGTGGAAAAAAACAAAAGGAGATTTCTTCTAACAACCGGTTCTCCGAACTGCTTAGAAAATTTACTACCAGTTCTAGCAAACCTGCTAGAATTGGATGAATTTCACCTTTGGCGTAGCTACTCTCCCTCCCTTTTGTATCTTGACCCTCAGCAGTGCAACTACAGGTACACCAATAGTAATATTATTAGAATTGTTGTTGTTGTTTTTCTTACTATTAATTTTTGATTCAATTCAGTCTGAGACTGGTAAAAATTTAACAGTTCAAGTTCTAAGGACCTGGTTAGGACCTAACAGCTGTTACAGTAGCAATTCTGAGTAAGGTTGGTTTTTGGTTGTGTGTGTGTGTGTGTGTTGCAAAGTCAGGCTTTTCAGGTCTAATAAGTTCAAAATTTCCATGTCTCTAAGCAGCCCTTTTGGGTATTGCTCCAAGGGCTCCTATTACTATTGGTATAACTATTGATTTCTTCCTCCATAATCACTCAGCTTCAATTTGCAAGACACAATACTATTGTTAGAAGAAATGTCCATGTGGATTCAGTTCCAGGTGGGGAGAAAGACACTGGAAACATGGAGGCTGCTTGGAAGGATGGTTTTATTGGCGGAGCAGGATTGAAGTTTCAGATGAAAAAGGGACTGAGATGCTGAGAGCCCCTGGGTTTTATGCCCTCTGTAGTAGTTTGGATTTGGGCTTGTGTTCTGATTGGTTGCCAGACTCCCATGCAAGGGTAACTCTATAGGTTGTCTTTTGAGACCCAAACTTGGTTGAATCTTGCTGAGTGATATAATCTTCCAAGGGGCCATGTGGAGCTAGTTCAGTTTATTGTCTTCCAAATAAGAATCTTCTGGTGGGGGCAGGGGGCTAGGGCTGAATTTCTGTCTTAAGATTTTGTTTTTCTGTTTCTCTTTTAGGGGAAATATTCTGCCTTTTAATGTTTTATTTTTCTAGGAGAGGAGTAGGTGTTAACTTCCAACACTATGATTATGATTAATATAATGACAATTATATTGTTTAGCTACTTACCACCACATTACCCCAGCAGGATGACCAAGGTGGACATTGTCCTCAAGCCCATTAGGGCCAGCACAAGTCACAGATGCCAGGCAGTGGAGTGTTTATACTGTTTGTAGGGAAATCAAACATCCTAGCCGCTACTCCCAAAATGGGGGAGGGACAAAATCTCCACCTGCCTGCCTCCATTCAGTGGCTGGCTGGGCTTAGCCCCCAGATGGAGAGTGGCTCTGTGCTGTTTTCAGCTCCTGGGTTTTGTCCTGCCTGCCTTTTGGCTGATCCATTCCTTGTTCCCAAGGGACTGCTGTTTGCTGATGGTGCAAAAGAGCCAGATTTGGGGGGGAGGGGGAGGGAGGGGGAGAAATGATCCTTCTAAAGTTGTTAAAGCACACCAGTGAATGACTGGTGCTTCTCGCTGTTGTCTATTGTTACACCTAAGTAAATAATAAGCCAAAAGAATCACTTAGTCTTAGACGAAGGCTTGAAAGGAAAAAAATCAACATTTAATCTTTGATCAAAGCAAAATGAAGGGAGAGGATCCAGTATATGTCAAGGGATATGCTGGATGGCCCCACTTTGAAGAACACATGTGACTTATATATATAGGTATATGTATATACTTACACTTATATATAAGTATATGTAAATTCTTACATACGTTTCGTTTCCAATCCCCCTTTCATGTTTGTTAATGATAGATCTTATCTTCTTTCCTGGGGTTCTCCTTTGTTCCTCCAATTTGCAACAAGGTCCCCTGGTGATTCCAGGAAGGAGTCAGGTAATTAGCAATACAGATAGAGCTTAAGGTGTGAAATGTGGATTCAACTTTTAGAACTTTGAAAGGTGTCTATCTTAGAGGAAACAACTGAGTTTTATGGAGTCCAGGATATATAATATCCACAGATGTTATCTAGACACATATATGGTTATGGCTTAAAGATATATGTTCACAGGAACCAAAAGGCAAGTATTTGTTTTACAATTGCAAGTTAGCATATACATGTTACAGGAAATAAATGCATCACAGACTTCTATACTACTATTCTTCATTTCTTACTTATAAGTCCCTACACTATGTTTTGGAAAGGATTGTGTGTCATACACTATAAGACACACAGTCCCTTCCAAAACATAGACAGCAGTGAGAAGCTATTATCCATATCTTATAGGATGATGATGATGATGGATAACATCATTATCATCATTGTTGTCATCATCCTATAAGACACACCTAGGCGATTCTATGGTCCAGGTCTCTCTGCATCTTCCGATTTGGTATACGGCTGCTTGCTTGTCAGCTGCCAGGATGACCCCCACCCCCAAGGCTCCTAATCTGAAGCCTGCTTCAGGAATTAGGAAGGGAGGGAGGGAGGAAGGAAGGAAGGTGAAATCAGAGGAGAGGGAGAAGGAAAGAAAGGGCAGGTGTGGCAAATAATTTAACAATTGATTCTCTGCCAAAATGACCAGCTGGGTAGGCATGACTGGGGCATGTCATGTGACTGGGTGGGAAGTGACATCGAGTTGACCACCACCACCCAGATTTTGTGGCTCCTGGTATTTTTTCTGTGAGAAATGGGTCCAAATGGCTCTTTTTAAGGTTGCTGACCCATGACCTAACCCAATAGGACCTCTTGTTGCACCTTACCAAGTCTTGCACATTCTGCTTCAATTTCAGGTCCAGCAGCTTCCAAAATTGCTTTGGAGACACCTGTAAAGAAATGAAAAAGGAGAGAGGAATATGTATGAATGTAAACAATGAACTTAAAACACAACCTTTACTTGCTTGCAAACATTTCATAGTAAGAAAATTCCTAAGAATTTGTGAGGTGGGGATTGAATTAAATACTGCATTAATATATCAACAGAATTGAGCCACTATACTCTGAAATACTGCGTCTGGTTACAAAAAAATAGATATAAATTCCTCAGTTGTTTCAACAAATCTTCGTTTCACTCTCTCCTTCATTCACACACATACAAACAGACCAATGTCCAAATAGCTTTTTGTCTTGAGCACTTGGCTTATTAGGATGTTCAAAAGAAGTTCATTTGAAATTCAGTACCTGCTTTGGATGTAAAGTTTTCATTGGTCACATTCACAATGACATCTGTGTTTTCCTTGACAATATCTCCTATCACTGCCTGGAAGGTAATGGATCCAAACTGCATTTCATTACTCCCTAAAGCTGAGATATATAAAAGATAATAAACATCTATTTCAAGATCCATTAAAAAAGTCATATATTTTTTTTGTATCCGAGGGAAATAAGGGAAATTCTGCACATCTGGGAAATGCTACTCTTCAAAGTGGCACCTTGAACATCTTAAGATGCTACTGAACTCTTCCGATTTTTCCATAACCACCAAAGGGTGAAATTAGAAGATCTGTGATCAAGTTCTAGCAAATGTCCCCCACATATTAACAGAGGTGCCCCCAAAAGGGTACTGAACTGCATATGCCATACTGGAAGCATTATCTGCCCAGTGAGGAAGAGGATATTTCCAAGAGAAAAAAAATACAGCCCATTCATATGCTGAAATAACATTAATTGGTAAACATAATCATCAAGAATTTGCTAAACAAGTCATTCTACTCTAATTTGTGCGTCATATGTTTGGTCTAGTGGTTAAAGCATCATACTACGAAATGGGAGGCTGTGAGTTCAAGTTCCACCTTAGGCATGAAAGCCTGCTGGGTGATTTGGGGCCAGTCAATCAAGAAAAGAAGAAAAGGAGTTTGCCTGCTTGAGTTAATTGTAAACATAATAAAGGCAGGATACAAATAAATAAATAAACCATACTAAGCTACAATTCACAAACAACAGCAGCTATATTTGTACCCTGCATTAACTACCAAAACCAAACATATCGTACTATGGCTTCGGATACATGGTCATAGCCATTCTGAAAGAGATTCCGCCAACTTTTCCAACTGGTGGAAGGGAGGAGTGAGAGGGAATGATTACATGTGAGTGGCAGATGAGCGCATATGCTCACCTGCTTAGCGGACCAGTTCCAAATGGGCCAAGGCCCAGTTAGTGGACTATGGGCCACGAGTTGGGGACCCCCAGTATAAAACATCTTCTATAAATGTAGTCCCTCCATTCTTCTAGCAGCTATTACTGATATTATTTAAAGGAAAGATTGTCAACATATCTCTTATGTTACATCCCAGTTGGACCCAATACAGTTCTGGAACTCATGATAAGAAAAAGGTGAAGAAAGAAGTCTGCCCAAGTGAGCCCACCCATTACCTGGCATTTCTACATTGCTCAGTGGCACAGCCATGAGAATTTCATCAATCCCTGATCGAAAAACCTTTGTAAATGCCTAGGGAGAGAAAGTTATCCACATGTTTCCAAAGCTAGGCAAAGAAGGAACAATAACACCATGGAACAATTCTTTTATCCTTTCAATAATGGCACTGAAGGCAATGAACTTGCAAAATTGCAGGTCCTGACAGGACAGTGTCATTGGATGCCCCTGGATACAATGAGTGTTGCTACTAAAATGCATCCAACATCTTCAATAAAATAGAACAGCTGCTAGAGTAGGGGGAAGCCAGCAAGCTATGTGTTTTTACTAAAATTTACTAACATTATGGCAAAATTGCCACCACACACACCCTGAACCACAAAAAACCACGAGGCTCTGGATAAAACTCCTTGATTTGACTGTCCTGAAAGACATCACTGATGCTCATCTTTGAGAAGAGATGATTGAATGGAAGATACTGTCAAATTCAACGAGTGTCATATGTGAACTGTCCCATAGAACATTTAAATGGAATAAGCCACATCTGGCTGTGTTTGAACATACTATGTCACAAACCCTAACAAAACAAAACACTAAGTTTGGTAAGAGAGCCGGTTTGGTGTAATGGCTAGAAACCAGGAGTCCATAAGTTCAAGTCCCAACTTAAGACATGAAAAACCAACCTGGTTATTTTGGACCAGTTGCTCTCTCTCAGCCCAACCAACCTCACAGGACTGTTTTTGTGAGGAAGATAGGATGAGGAAGATGTGTTGGGTTATTTGCCACCTTAAGTTATTTGTAAAAATGGAAAGGTGGGATAAAAACGAACGAATGAATGAATTTAGCCAAAATCAAGCAAATTATATTGTAGCTTCAAAATATGTGTGGACCATCTTTGAATGTATCTGGGGAAATAGATACCTATCCAACAGTCCAGCTTTGCTGCTGCTGTTTTTGTAATAATTAACTGGAAACTTAAAATTGTTTTTGCAAATTAAAGTTCTAGGTTTCTTAACAACAAAGGGCACTTTGTTATTTGAAAGAAAAGTAACATTACCTTTATATTATCTTTATCTTTTGGGTGTAGGAGAACATGAACTTTCTGAAGAAACTTTAAATTCTTCTTTCTACTGAACGTAAGTATTTCCTTAAACATACATTTAGCTACCTCAGAATTTGGAAAATGAAAACCTCCAGTCCCAATGGCTGGGAATGCAATAGACTTTAACGACAACATTTCGGCCCTCTCCAGACAATTTCTCATAATATTTTTAAGTTTCTGTAAAATATAAAGCAATATTTCACAATTACTCTTTAAAAGGGCCAATATTAACACAAGACTTAATTTAGGAGCCAGAATAGACAAGAAGCCTGCATAGATCAATCTCATTCACACATAAAGTCATATAAAAATAGGAGAACTGTATCCAACTACATCAACTCATCATATTCAATTGCATCCAAACTATAGTTCTGGTATTGAAGAATGGCTTACAAAGAAACACCATCTTTTAAAATAAAAAGACATGTATTATATCAGCCCACCAATGGATAAGCCAACCCTCAAAATTTTTCAAATAGTATGATGGAAAATATGCCATCCATAGATAAACTGTTCCAAATTTGGAACACGGAATTTTAATTAAAAATGTAAGGGTTGACTCATATACTGATGGGATTAATTCACAAATATATACAGGTAATTTAAAAACTATGATCCTATATCTTTGTACAATAGATAAACCCATCTGCAGATAAGCCAAACTCATTTTTAGGTGCATTTCAGCACCTTTTTCAAGAGGCAACTGGACTTCCTGACTTTTCGTTGAAGGCGTTTCGCTTCTCATCTGAGAAGCTTCTTCACTTTCAGAGTCCTGTTGCCTCTTGAAAAAGCACCTAAAATTCTTAGCTTATCTTCAGGTATATAAAGTACTCAGAAATAAGACTTGTAACTTCAGCACAAACTGATACACAAAGACCAATGTTAAAACCAAAACCATGTAGAAGAACCATTAAGAATGCCTAGGGAAGTATTGGCAAATCTCAAGAAACTGCCTTGCCTACACACACAGAGCATAAAAGGAAGTATCAGCTCCTATTATTCTTTAACCGGAATTGTTAATCTCATGTAACAACATAAGATTATAAATAAAGGTCATAAACAATTTTTTTTTTTGAACTCATGAACATTACATTCCATGACAATTACAGCAAACAAGGAAGCAAAATGAACCCGTACCTTGGTTGCATTCCCTTTTCCTTCATCCCACTGTGGAACTATGACGTGGAACAAGAAAACACAGGCAAGGTTATGCCCTTGGGTTTGAATTAGACAGCTGCCTTGGGATCCTTGATCTTGGCAAACTTGATGGAACTCATCTTGAAGCTTAATTCCAGCCTTCTGCAGCACAGCTTTTGAAAGTGGGCCTACGCCAAGCTTTAGATCTTCACCAATAGTGCTTACGATAATATCCGTCTGGAATCAAAGCCATGTTAAAATTTCCTCCAAGATTTCATGTATTACAAGATTAAGGTAACACAGGGAGAAAACAGTCCCTAAACAAATGAGACATGTTTGATTCTTTGAGTGGCAGAGAAATCACTAGCACTGCCTTCCATTTTCAAGGTTTAAGCATGCCTTTTCCATTAATAGAACCCATTAAAAAGAGCATGGAAATCCAGTCCCTATCTTTTGCCCAGATATGAAAAGTGGAATTTCCTATTACTCATGCAGCACATCCCTGGTTCAGAGTCTTCTTCGCAAAGGCAACAGCCTTTAAAATTAGTCAAGACTAAAGGGCTATTCCAGTCTTCTCCAAGATATGCATCCAATTCTAATCTAACACAACAAATCCAACTGGGCATTGGAGAAGACGGTGTTCAGATACCAATTTTGTTTTAGAGTTTAAATGTGAAATATCAGAATTTAAAAAGCAGGATAATAAATGGGTCTAATATAATATGTTCTACCGTAGCTGCATTGAAGATAATTTAAGTTTCTCTGCTAATATAAATGCTTACCGTAGCATCTTCGATGCCTTTTTCTTCTACGATAAGTTTTAGACCTTCATCAGAAGTCATTACAAGATCTTCTTCACTCTCCAAAAGTTGACCGACTGATGGAGAAGGCAGTGGTGTGGGCTGGGGTGGTGCACTTTTAAACACTTTGTGTAAAGCCTCAGAAAAAGCCTCAACTGTTTTGGGAGTCATATCCACCAGGCAAATCTGTTTCAGGCTGCCATTCTCAGAAAATTCTTCTAAGGTTTCCTTAATGGCTGTTAAAATGGAATGAGTGCACTCTTTTATTGGGAATCCAAAGATCCCAGAGCTTATGGCAGGGATAGCTATGGAGTGGTAACTGAATTTTTCTGCCAGTTTTAAGCTCTCCCTTACAGCTTTTTTTAATAGTTGTGTACAGTTTTCTTTGTTGGCACTGCTCCACCTTGGCCCAACAGCATGAATCACCTGTTTGCATGGCAAGTTCCAAGCTCCTGTGATTACTGCGCAGCCAGGCTTCAGATCTCCACATTTCTGTATGAGAACATCACATTCCTCTTGTAATCGTGGGCCAGCCGCTTTTAGCAAAGCATTGGCAAGGCCACCAATGTGCTTCAGTGTCTCATTTGATGCATTGACCACAACATCAGCTTGGTAAGTGGTCAGATCTCCCCTGCAGACCTCTATCACCACACCATTTTTAAAGTTTATCTTGGCTTGAAGGTGTCCTACATTTTCTGCAGAACCTCCATTTTTCTCATCATCTCTTTGCAATCTGATCAAACAGCTGAATTCCAGTTTCGCTAGGTTAACAAAATGATGTTCTTGGTTTTTGAAAAAGTCTTTCACTCCAGGTTTATCAAACACTACCTCCACAAAGTACAGTGTAGACAGCATTTGTTCTACAAGCACTGCTGCCTCTGTCACTACTACTTTGGGTCCACTCAAGACAATGTTCTTCTGTTTTGGAAGGAGTCCAAAATGAATACTCAGGCCCTTCTTGTTTAAATCACACCAAACCTTCTGCTTTTCTTTCTCTATAAACTGCACCATAGCCACTGACTTGGCAGTAATTATTGTGTCCATGTGGGTGTTTCTTTCAACAAAATCAGAAAGTTGCTGGTAGACATCTGCTACAACCTTTGTATAACCAGCCACAATAATTTTAGCATCTCCATCTGAATCAATTATTACCCTTTCTTCAACAGAATTGTTTAGCTTCTGCAGATGCTTAATTAATTCTTTCCATTGCTTTTTCTGAATGAGTTCCTGGTCCTTCAATATAATGCATTCATGAGTCACGCACTTCTTTATTTGTTCCTCTGCTTTTAGGAGGTC
>JAEANM010020055.1:0-12202 GCA_017656035.1 Myanophis thanlyinensis
ATATATACTGGGATATAACCCAGTATTTCTCAGATTTGATGTGTTGTTCTGTCTCTCGCATGTTAACATCTTACCTTGCCAGAGGCTATAATTCTAGGACATGAGATAGATGACAAATGATCCAATGAATACACATGTACTGGGAAAACATGGCAAGATTGATTCCAGGTGTCATAAAAGGAAATTCTATAAACAGAAAAACCTGGGCAAAGCAACAAAGTTCCCTTCTGACATTGTATGTGGCACAAAATTTGTTTCCAGTTCGGCTTGCTGTTCCCACGGTATCCATAAATGTGTGCCTCCCATTCTATTATTCATCCTTTTCAAACCAGACTTATCAGTAAGTTTCTCGATAGTGGTATTGTTGTCATTACAACTCTCATATTTCATTTTTTTTACCTTTGAAACTACATTCAGCTTAGAATTTGTACACATAAAAAAGGAGTTCTTCATTTGCATAACCGATGGCCTGTCCTTGGAACATCCTTCAGTTCTGACGGCCAAAAACTGATACTGCGGTTTTGTGTTTATGATTACATGAATGTCTTTCTTTGAATGTTTCTGCCCACTCGGAAAATTGTGGCAGGGTTGTGTAATGCTGTGGAGCAGGTGTGTCCAACCTTGGCAACTTTATGACTCATGGACTCTAACTTCAGAATTACCCAGTCAGCCATGCTGGCTGGGGAATTCTGGGAGATGAAGTCCATAGGTCTTAAAGTATCCAAGGTTGGACACACTTGTTTTAAATCTTACCACTGAAGCAATGCCTTTCTTTGGATCTTCTGTATATCTACCCCTGTTCTTTGGAATTACATTTCCCTTGAAAAAAAAAAACCCTGAATTTGTTGTCCTTCAGAAAAGGTGGAAACATCTGAGCTTTTCAAGAGGTCTAGACATAATATTCTGTGCCCCAGCTGCTTCTATTGTTGCTTCATTAATGATGAGGTATTAGTTTTCCTTCTGGTTGATTAGATTTCCTTGTTTAAAATTCTCTTCGTGGGACACTTAGATTTTCTTTGACCATTGAGGTGGCCGATTAATAATTAAATAAATAATCCCTCACTGTTTAAAAATAAAAGAGCCATGAAAGCTGTGGGGTAAAACAAAAATAATAATAATCGATATAATATAGCTTGGAAGAAGGAAGGAAGGAAGGGCTCTCAAAATTGTTCCCTACCATGTAAACACTGGAAATGCCCATCCCCCTACATTTATTGGTGATCTGTGTAGGGTGTTATAATCTTTGTTTATTTGTTTTCAGGAAGGGGAAAGGGAGAAAACTGTCATGGGAAGACAGGGAAGGAAGTATGTAAGGAAAAATTATCCAAAAACATAAAATAATAAAATAAAATCCACAAGTATTATGGCATGTATCTACGGTATATCATTGCCGACCTGCGGGCCTTCCAGCGCACATTAAAAACCCATTTATTTCAGCAAGCTGGTCTGGCCTAACACTTAACGGGATCTTAAATTTGTTTTAATTGGCTTTTAAAATTTTAAATTTTTTAACTTTATAATCTGGGCCATAAAAAGATTTAATCTTTTTAATTATATTTTTAACTTTTCTATGTATTTTTTAAATGGCTGTGCACTGCCCCGAGTCCCTTGGGAGGGGGGGCGGTATAGAAATTTTTGTAATTAAATTAATTAAATTAAATCATTATGATCCAACTAAAACTATAGCAGGTACAGAAAATGTTAAAGATGTTTGAAGAGCAGCAGAATCAGAGATGAACCTGTAGATAAACCTACGTCTGTTTCCCCTCCCTCAGATTTCAATCAATAAGAGTCATAAGAGTTGACAAACCAGGATCCCAACTCGTAACAACTGATACTCAACTCAACCATGCCCTGAAGATGATCAATTATATTGACTTCAGAGCAGCAGGAGGTGATTGATCATAGTTGATATCTTCTAATAACTTGTAAGGTGATAAATGATGGAGGATGGGAAGAGAATTCAAGGAGGAGACAGGACAAATCAATACAATAAAATCTTACTGAATTATGTCTAGGGAGTTTCTTAGTCATCTAGGTCATGGTTGTCCCAAAAGGGCTTTTTTTCAAAAGGCAAAGACCTAAATAAGTTGTTTTGGATGCGAAACATCTTCAAGGAAAAACCAACAACCACAAAATCCAGTTGCCTTTTGAAAAATCAGTTCTGGGACTTACTGAAGGATGATTTAATTATCTGAAGGACTGCAATGTTTTGGAATGCAGAAGTAGAATTTCAGCGTTCCGTGCCTTCCAAGATGTCACAAATTGGCAGGTGTCCACAAGGATTCCTGAGGAGCATTTCTATCTGATCTCTGTGGGCTTCACTCAGGTTGCAACCACATCCTCTGCAATCTTATCCTAACTTCTCTACAAGCCACTTTGCACCAAGAAGGCAACATATGGCTCTTTTGTGATGTGAGGGGATGATTTAATTCCCTCAGTGGGAGGCTTCATTTTGCTCTAGGCTACTCCAGTTTGCTTTTAGAACATGGGGCATCTACCTTTACAGAGTTATGTTGGACAATCCTGGAAAGGAAAGGGAAGAGATGGAGTGGAAGAGAGAGAAGAGAAAGGAAGAGCTAGAGAATGAAAGAAAGAAAGATTGAAATAAAGGGAGGAGAAGAGTTGGAGTAGGGAGGAAGGAAAGTGGGAAAAGGGGAAACAGAAGCACAGAGAATAAATAAAGCAGTAAGATAAGATAGAGAAGATAGAGAAGAGAATGGGGAAAGGAAATAGTAAAGGAAGGAGGGAGGAAAATAAAGAGGAAGTAGAAGAAGAGAGAAGGGGAAGAGGAAGAAATGGGGAAAGAAAGAAAGAAGAAGAGTTGAAATAGAATTGTGTAGTAAGGAAACAGGACAATTACCTGAGACATATGTGAACAAGATATAAGATATGTTTGACAAAATTCAATGTAAATAACGTACAGATGTGAATATGAGATAGATGATAAAATATATTGTAAATTACTGACATGGAAAACAAATATGTAAATGGTTCTTCTGGAAATGGAATGTTACACCGGTTTTATTGTATCCTTTGTGCAAGGTATATTGGAACAATAAAAATGCTTCCTGAAAAAAAGAAAACAGGATGAAAGTTACTAATGGCAATACCTATAAAAAGTAGAATAAAAAAACAGTGATGTTACGTAGTTTTAGTAATGAAACATCTGCCAAAAAAAACAAAAAACCCAAGCTCAGAGAGCACTAAGGACCCCTTAGTGAAAAAAACTAGGATATCCAATCTTGGAAAATCAGTGTGACTGTTCTAAGAAATGTATCCCACACGGTAAATGCCTTGAGGACCAAGGATACATCCTGAAATATAACATTTGTAGAAACAACTTAGCAAAAATTAATCCTCTCTTCTTTTCCAGCCTGCTGAGACGATGTTCATATACCAATTGTTTGTTTGTTTGTTTTTATCAAGCAGGTGATGGGCAGATCCATGAGAAGAAGGAAGGTGTTCTAGGGCAAAACTATCAGCAAAACCAACAAATTGGAACATCCCCTGGTGTGATGGGTGAAATGGTTTCCTTGTTTTTTGAGGATGGAGAGCCAACCGTGAAGCATCTCAACCCAGAGAGGCAGCGGCAATACCATTTAGCAAAGAGAAAAGATAATTCTACGGCTTACACCCAGGTCCCCCAGCCTCCGGGCCAAGGTGCATCTGGAAAGTCCAGGCGCAGATCCAAGATCCCAAGAACCTGTAATGAATGTGGGAAGACATTCGCTCAGGCTTCCAACCTCTTGGCCCATAAACGCATCCACACGGGTGAGAAGCCCTATAAGTGTGTCCACTGTGGGAAAAGCTTCACCGAAAGATCAAACCGTAACCGGCATCAGAGGACCCACTCGGGACAAAAGCCCTACAATTGTCTTGACTGCGGAAAGAGCTTCAGCTTCAGATCCGACCTCATCCGACATGGGATCACCCACACGGGAGAGAGACCGTACAAGTGCTCAGATTGTGGGAAAAGCTTCAGCCATGCCTCCACCCTCATTCGGCATGAGAACGTCCACACGGGGGAGAAACCCTACTCCTGTGCGGACTGCGGGAAATGCTTCACCCAAAGCTCATCTCTTCTGGCGCATAAACGGCTGCACACCGGAGAGACACCATTCATCTGCACTGTTTGTGGAGAAAGCTTCAACTGGAAGTCGCACCTGGTGACGCACAAGCGAACCCACACTGGAGAAAGGCCATATAAATGTGCCAAGTGTGAGAAAAGCTTCATTGAGAAATCCAAACTGAACAGGCATCAGAGGACCCACGCGGAGAAGGAACTGTATGGGTGTGGGGTGTGCGGGAGAGTTTTTAGCATCCAATCCAACCTGGTTCGGCACGAGACTACTCACCGAGGGGCGAAATCCTACACCTGTTTGAGCTGCGGGAAAAGTTTCAACCAGTCGTCGAAACTGATGCGCCATGAAAGGATCCACACGGGAGAGAAGCCCTATTCCTGTTCAGGCTGTGGGAAAAGTTTCAGCCAGACCTCCGAGCTCCTGCGGCACGAAAGGATCCACACCGGAGAGAAGCCGTACAAATGCTCGGCCTGCGGGAAGTGCTTCAATCGCAAATCACACCTCAGCACTCACGAGGCAACCCACTTAACTGATCTGCCACGTGGAAGGCTACAAAGCAGGACAGTCTATGACAGCAGCTCACTCTTTATTGCAGGGCTGAGTCCCCACCAGCAGACCCACGCAGAGGGCCAGGCGCATCCGGGCTCAGAAAGTGAAAAAGACTACAGCCACAGTTCAATCTTTATTGCGGGGCTCAACCCCAGTAGGTCCACACACGTAGATGACCAGCTGTATGAATGGCCCAACAGCAAGACAAGCTACGGCCATTGTTCACTCCTAATCACTGGAGTCAATCCACAAGAAGGAACCCAGGCAGAGGAACCCCTGTTTCAATGTCTGGACAGAGAAACCAGCTACACTCGTAGCTCATTGTTTAAAAGCATCATGAACACACGTCAGGTGGTCCTTTCAGGAGGCCGACCGATTGCCTGCGTAGATCGCGAGCAAAATTACAGCGACCCTTTGCTTTTGCAGAAGGAGGAGAAACTGTTTAAATGTCCCGAATGTGGAAAGAGCTTCAACTGGCAGTCTCATTTCACCCGGCACAAAAGAATTCACACGGGAGAAAAGCCGTACTGTTGCACGGACTGTGGGAAAAGTTTCAACCGCAGGTCACACCTTGTTCGTCACGGGAGGACCCACAACGGACTGAGCCTCTGCTCTCAGACTGTTGAACCGTCCTCAGTCCAGGAGCTCGTTTTCTTAGGCCCAAGCGAACCAATGCAGGAGCGAACTGTGATTAACACACAGAGCGTGGGGTCTTCCTTTATGGCTGGCACGAGGTTACAGCCTGGAAACCTCATGGTCCTGTCTGCTGAACCCATTCAGGAATAAAATCTTGTCACGGTTCAGTGCAGGATGAAGTATTAAAGAACTCATCCCAGGGAAATGCTACGTATGGGGTAACTTAGTAGTAGAACATCAGTTTCTCACTAGGCCCAGATGTCTGTGGCAAGGGAACAGTGGCCTTAGCTCTCACGAATAATGGACATGGTAAAACTGTTCCTAGCAGGAGAGTTCACGTGGAGGTTTTTCCATTCAATAATTCCAAATCTCCATGCTCACTGAAAAGTAGCATGTCAAGGTGTTTCTTCTATATACTTAAAAGGTTTTTTTTCCCTCATAGATAAACAATTCCCGGTTTCCAATCTCTCATGTTGAAAAGAAGGCTATTAAAGTTTTCAATCTGAAGCCAAACCACATGGAAGAATTCATGCCAAGAATGTTTTCTCTTTTCCCGCCTTTACAAATTCTTCCAGTAGAGCTGAGATGTTGCTGTATTTTCACTATCATTCACCTCAGGCAGTGAATATCAAGGATGATGGGGGTTAGAGTCCATCAGGGCCTGGAGTGGTACAGGTGTTCAGTTTCAACTGTTAGGGAGATGGCTGGACCACTCAAGATGCTGTAATAATGGCTTGTAGAGCCCTGAATAGTTCTCAGTATTAGAAAACTCCTTCCATTAAATTAAATTAAAGTATTCCAGTATTTAAGAGGCGGCCACAAAGAGGAAGGGGTGGTGGTTCAACATATTTTTCCAAAGCACCAGAGGGCAGGACAAGAAACAATGAAAGATGTTATGGTGTTGTCTCAGTGAAGAGAATATGGTTGGAAATAATAGTAGTGCATGGATTTGTTATCTATGCAAGCCAAGTTTAAAATCCTTGGTTTGCTTTATTTGTGAACCCCAAATAATGCTCCTGGGTATCCATTTTACATGACCTGGGCTCTATTCATGCATAATGCACGCTAGCCGGTCTATAGAAAAGAAGGGAGGGTGACATGATAGCAGTATTCCAGTATTTGAAGGGCTGCCAGAAAACAGGAGCGGGAGGTATTTATTTTCCAAAGCACCTGAAGGTTGGACAAAAAACGATGGATGGAAACTAATCAAGGAGAGAAGCAACCTGAAATTAAGGAAAAACTTCCTAACAGTGAGGAAAATTAACCAATGGAACAGCTTTGCCTTCAGAAGTTGTGGCTGCTTCATCGCTGGAGGTTTTTAAGAAGAGACTGGACAGTCACCTGTCTGAAATGGTATAAGGTCTCCTGTTTGAGCAGGAGGATGGATTAGAAGACCTCTTAAGGTCCAGTCCAGCTCTATTCTAATTGACTGAAATTAAATTTTAAAAAATTTAAACCTGTGTTTTGAGAGGAAAGTTCCACTTAGGCTAGTAGCAGTGTTTTCCTGCTTTCTCAAAACTAGATCTTAAAGCCATTTCCGTGTGTCTCTATAGATAGCAAAAATAGCCCAAAGGAAATTGCATGAATTGGTAAGTTTAGATGATAACGTATTACAATGACAGTACAAGCAGTCTTTGACTTATGACTCTAATTGAGCCCAGAATTACAATTCTAAATCAGACCAGTCATCAGGTAAAACCACACCTGACTTCTCAATATTTTTCGCTGCGGTTGTTAAATGAAAACTACTGCTGTAAAAATAATCCGTTGACTGCAATGGATGTTTTTTTGCTGGAAACTGGAAGTAGAAGCTGGTTTCTGACAAATAATAATAATAAAAAATATAGTCGTGACCTCTGGGATACTGAAAACAATAATAAATGTGAGCTGGTTGCCGAGTGCCCAAAATGGGAACATGTTAATTGGAGGTGATTTGTTACAACTTTGAATCTGGATCATAAGACATCTTCAGGAAGTCCATCAGAACTTTGAATGATTGCTAAGTGACCAGTCATAAATTGAGGACTATCCGTAGCTACCGTACAGGTAGTCCTCGACTTACACAATCACAATGGAGCCCAGAATTTTTTTGTTGCTAAGTGAGAAATTTGTTAAGTGAGTATTGCCCCATTTTACGACTTTTGTTAACACATTGGTTAAGTGAATCATTTCAGTTAAATTAGTAACACGGTTGTTAAGTGAATCTGGCTTCCCCATTGACTTTGCTCACCAGAAGGTCCCAAAGGGTGGTCACGTGACCATGGGGAAGCTGCAACGGTCATAAGCAATGAAAACGGTCATAACTTAGCTTTTTTCAGTGTTGTTGTAACTTCGAATGGTCACCAAATGAACTGTTACAAGTTGAGGACTACCTGTATATGCCAGGAAAACATGGGATCTCTTATAGGGGGAAAAAAAGTACAGTATACTAGACCAGGGGTGTCAAACTCAAGGTCCGCAGGCTGGACACAGCCCGTGGGATGCTTAGATCTGGCCGCAGGGCCGCCCTGGAAACAATGAAGGACCGGCCCGCAGTGCCTCTGCTAGCAAAAATGGAGCTCCACCCTCTTTTTTGCTGACAGAGGTCTGCAGGTGATCATTGCAGCCAAAAATAGAACCCAGGTAGACTGAGTGCAGCCTCCCCAAGCTCCGTTTTTGTTGGCAGAGGGCTGCAGGTGGCCGTTGCGGTCGAAAATGGAGTCTCAACTAGTGACTTCGAGTTGCCCTATCCCACTCTGGCCAGGACCCCAAAGTCAAACACAACCCTGGTGCGCCACTCAATGAAATCGAGTTTGACACCCCTGTATTAGACCGTATGAAAAATGGAAAGCAAGAACCTTCTTCCTAGAAGGAGATGGAGAGAAAATTGGGACTGGATTTGAAGACGTTAAAACTTCTGGAACAATCTTGCAGTCAATAGTTTGCAATGGCTTCTTGAATTTAAATAAAGATGTTAAACAAATTCTCCTTTTTTTATCCTGGGTCCTTATCACAGCTTTTCAAAAAGATCAGGATGTACTGTTGTATTTCTTTCTTATATACTACTACTTTTGGTATTGTCCTCCCTAATCTTTCAGATTTAACTCAAGAGATGGTACCTCCAGAAATGCCAAGAGCAGTTTAGGCACACCCAATGTTTTGTAGAATTTGTGGGCTAGTCAGTAATAGAAGACATGGATTTTTAGTTTTGTGGTTTTTCCCCCTCTCGTTGACTAATTAAACCTCTTTTCAATTGCACTAAAAATTGGTTCTGTGTATCATTCCAATAATTCTTAAGTGGTGCTGGCTGTGGGTGATGGGAGCTGTACTCCTGCAAGTTCAAACTGGGGAAACTTTCTTGACATTTGCAGTGCACTTTGCATATATTGATCATTCATTCATTCATTTTATTCATTTATTTGATTTCTACTGCCGCCCATCTCAGCAAATGTCTCTTAAGTTTGTATATCTAACTAAGCCATAGTTTGTTGAAATCCCATGGTGAATTTGATGGACTACAATTGGCTGACTCAGTCCATAACAACACTTTAAGCGATAAACCATGGCACATCAACCACAGTGGATAAATTCACAGCTCATGCTAAGCCACAACCAAACCATATTATTACCTAGCCCGTGATGTTTACAACAGCACTGAAAAGAAGGTCAGTACAAGTAAATCAATTTACAACTAGTTGCATTTGAAGCTATGGCACTCCCCCCCCCCAAAAGCTACTTATGACCCAGTATTAAAGTTATGTCCACTGCAGCATCCCAACAGTTGTTTGCTCTTAGGGAAAAAGGGCAGCCCACTCAATTGCTGGATCGTGTGACACGATCCAGGAAGTGGCTGCCATTTTCAGGGTAGCCATAGTGAATTGTGGCCGCTCAGAAAATGGCGGCTGCTTTGAGGATGGTGCCATAGTGCACAACGTTGCAGAATTTGCATTAGGGAGTTAACGTTCAAGTTGCCAAGATGCTGCTTTAATGAAAATGAAAACCTTGAGAATCCTAAAAGGCCAGTGGTGAAGAAGCCCCCACAAATGCTCATAGTGTGAGAAAAAACAAGCTGCAGATCTCAGATGATTATAACATTAACAGAGTGGGAAGGGACCTTTGAGGTTTTCTAGTCCAACCACCTGCTCTGGTAGGAATCCCTACACCAGGGGTGTCAAACTCAAGGTCCGTGGGCCGGATTCAGCCCATGGGGTGCTTACATCTGGAAACAGTGATGGACTGGCCCGTGGTGCCTCTGCAAGGAAAAATGGAGTTTGGGAGGGTCACGCGTGGCCCTCCCAAGCTCCGTTTTCACTGGCAGACGGGTGCAGGAGGCCATTGCAGCTGAAAATGGAGCTCGGGAGCTCGTTTTCACTGGCAGAGCGCTTGGGCCACCACATGTGCCTTCCCCCACACAAGTGATGTTGAGCTGGCCAGGCCCACCCTGACCATGCCCTCCCAGCCCCCCAAGGTCAAACACAATCATGATGAGGCCCTCAATGAAATTGAGCCCTACACCATATCAGACAAAGAGTTGTCCAAACTCTTCTTAAAAACTTCCAGTGTTGTAGCATTCACAACTTCTGGAGGCAAGTTATTTCACCGTTTAATTGTTCTCACCATCAGGAAATTTCTCCTTAGTTCTTTTTTTGTGTCCTTTTAAACGGCTGTACACCGCCCCGAGTCCTTCAGGAGAGGGTGCGGTATAGAAGTTCTGAAATAAATAAATATAAATAAATAAACTAGAGTAAATCAAGTTTTGGGATGTAGAGATGATTTTATCTCCGCTGAGAACCGCCCCACTGAATCTTTAGTTCAGCTTTCTGCAAACTAATTTTCTCCCAAGTATTTTGACCAAACTATTTGGGAATAATAAGGTTGAAATGTTGGAAATTGGGCAGGTTGCTCAGAGCAATTCTGCCCTCTGGTAAAATTTAGGCTCCCCAATAACGCAGCTAGGAAGATAATACCTCAATGAATGCAACCTTGAAAGAACAGGTTTAGAGGGCAGATCGTCGTGGAGAAAAAAAAAATCTATCAATGTGATCGGTGGGGATCGAAAACAATTGGCTGGCACATAATAAAAAAAAAAAATCTTTCCAACGCTTTGGGGAGAGAGATCGGACGAACTTGTTTTTCAGCCATCTGTCACTAGATGGCGCTGTATAAATGATCACGCAAGCGCCTAGATAGCTGTCAATAGAGTAAGCCCATCGGTAACTTGAGTTAAAAGGAATTGAAACCATCAAGTATTAAATTGCTAGAGAGGATGCCGCAATAATGAAGTCCAGAGGAACTTCCCCTTGCGACTCATCCGTGGAAGGATGATGGCGTGCGTGGTGGCGCTCCTGTTGTTCCCAGGGTCGCAACAGCAGCTGGAAGGTGAGTGGAGGATAGGTCGAAGAAGAGGCTGGGAGCAAGCCGGGTTGCCTGGTTTCCTCCGCGGAGTAAAAGCAGAGAAGCAACTAGGAATGCTACACATTCCTTCCCACCCCAGATTTTATCCCATTGATGCTGCAGGCTTTAAAACTGGTGCCCGCACTTTCTACTGGTTGGGAGATTTAAAAAGTCTCCCAACTTCTTGTGATTTTATTGACATGTTTCCTTAGCAACACTATAGTTCTGATCTGCCACTTCTGGCTTTTGGGATTTATTTATTTTTTAACTTTCCCGTCCAAACATAGGATTTCCTTGTGGTATCCCATCCACATATTAACCAGATTCAGGTCTGCTTAACCCTTAACCCAGGGTTTGTGGAGCTTAAATTCCCTGTTTTTAAAAATAGCTATTAAGAATTAAGTGGAATGTTCAGTTGTAAAGGTAGTCCTCATTTACCACTTGTTTAACGACCGTTATGAAAGGAAAATTATGCCTGGTCCTTGAAGGTGTGGTTGCTTCAGTTATTTGGATGTGACAACTGGCACACGATGATAATGATCACAGCATTCTGCAATTGGCGATCACCATTTGCAAACAGTTGGCTTCGAAACTTGGCACTCCCAAGTTTGGCATGGACAACAGATGCCTGAATTTGAGAGACAATTTTACCTTTGCAAAGGGGTTCTGAAAATACAAATCACCAAGAAATTCAGGCAAAGCAAAAGCATTTAAAGGGGGGGGGGTCAAGTTTTTATAGGGTGCAGAAACATGATACGGTTATTTGGCATATGTGACGCATCATAAAATAAGTGATCAAATTAAAAGATACCAATAACATGTAAACAACAGGAAACTTTGATTCTAGGTAAAATTCCACAAGTGGTAAATTTGGAGCTTAAAATACTACCTTTCCTGGCCTGGCTTGTACCTTTTAGACTTGCAAGTGTACAGGTAGTCCTTGACTTAAAGATCATTCATTCAGCAACTCAGACCTCCCCGATCCTTTGACACCCCTTCTCCACATAATGACTACAATGGGGAGAGGCGGGATTGCATGGGTGCCTTGCTTAACGACAGAAATATTTTAAGGACCATAATTCTGGGCTCAGTTGTTATTTAGGCCATGCTTTAGGAGCTGTATACAAGAACAAGACTTTCACAATTTTTTTAAGCACCTAGCACCTGGCTAATCTTGTGCAGCTAAATTGGATCTAACTGTATTGTTCAAGCTTCCCTCAGCTGTAAAGGGACGTTTTGAGGAGTTATCCTGCACCCCCACAAGACGAATAACTGAAGAACAGTCTTCCCTGATTCCCCAAGGGAGGTGGAGTTTGTTGTTCTCTTTTTTGCACAACGTACCCACCCACCCACCCATCCAAGAACGCTTTCCCTTGGGTTAGTTCTTCTTCCTGCATACAAAGATTCTAGTTCAGATTTATTTATTTATTTTTGTTGTTGGTTATAAAGTCGTGTCTAACCATCACCAGCCCATGGACAAAGTTCCTCCAGGCCTTCCTGTCCTCTACCATCCCATGGAGTCCATTTAAGCTCATCCATCTTTCTTTCTTTCTTTCTTT
>JAEANM010020056.1:0-12202 GCA_017656035.1 Myanophis thanlyinensis
CCTAATAAAGGCTCGCAAAAGTGTTCGGTCAGACTCGGAGCGACTGGCTCTCCAACGACTCTCTAGGCCTCTTTTCCAGCGTTTCGTCTCCCTCAGCTCCCCGGAGAACCAGGGAGCCAAATGGGATCGACGCCGGGCCAGGGGCCGCAAGGGCGCAACCCAGTCAAGGGCCCCAGTAGTCACCCTATCCCAGGTGGCCACCAGGTCCTCAACAGGGTCAAGTGTATGTGTCTCAGGAAATGGCCCAAGCTCCGTCAGGAACCTCTCAGGGTCCATCAGGTGCCTGGAGCGGAACCATTTTGCAATGGGGGGGGGGGTGCGGAACGGAAGTCCAGCCTAGACGTGAAAATGCTGTTCATACACAAAAATGCTGGATATGCCAAGATAGTGGAAAACAGATTCAATCAAAGAGCAAAATTAGAAGACTTCCAGAGAAAAATGAAGCTGCTTAGTACCCTTTGGTTGAGAAGAGAAGAGAAGAGAAGAGAAGAGAAGAGAAGAGAAGAGACGAGCCAAAATCAAGAGATGAAAGAGCAACTGTCAAGTCTCTGTCTGTCTAAAGATAGCTGAGCAAAAAAAAAACTTATGGAGAAAGGGGTGGTGGAAGAAACAGCCCCAAAACTTGTTTAATAAATTCACTATAAATAATAACTTGCATAATTTTGTTTTCAAATATTTTGTTAATAAAAGTGGATACTCTACCATTTGATTTGTATGGATGGTTTATGGCCATCCTGAATATATTTGAATCAGGGGAAAGATTGAACGAGAGAACAGAGTGCAATTAAATTGAAATACAATGATAAGCAACTTCCACAGCTCCTCTTATGATAACTTTGCATTAACTATGCTTATCAATAGCTTATTTGCTTTTTTACAATAACAAGACTGACAGTTGTTAAAAGTATATTTTATCATATATGTTCATTACAGGGATTATATGGTGCCAAGTGCTCGGAGGAAAGCTAGAAGAAGCTGAACAACAATTAGAGTTCCTTAAAGAAGTTCAACAGTCAATTGGAAAATCTTCAGTTAGAATACTCTTTGTTTTCTTTGATTATTTATTTTACTTGTTTTCTTGGTAGGATCCCCATTAGTCACTCCTAGAATCACTTCTATTTGACACCATGCAGAAGTAATGGTCAGGAGAACAATTGGATGCCAGTTAGTGATTACTGGGTGATACTGCAGGATGCTTTCGTCATTAACAAGGAATTTGTTGTACAGACTATGAAACAGCAATTAGTGCCCCTTCATACACATAAATGATCCAAGTCCTGGGAGATTCACACTGGGCTTAAATCGTCTAATGTGAGTTTGTAAACTCCAAAAAGATGGCTGTGAGAATAGTCTTGTTTTTAAAAAGCTACTGGACCATTTATCAGCTCCCTTCTAATCCAGACCATTGGCAGATAGCAACTCCTGCTTGTGTGGTGATGTTTCAGCTGTTTTTATGCTTCTAAAGTCTTACATGGAAAAAAATCACATGTACAGTTACAAAATAATTCCATGTAATTCATGTTACTGGTAAAATATCTGTTAGGTTGCTGAAATAGTTTATGATGAAATGGAGTATTGGAATGCTTTAAATGACAGTGCCCTGAATGGTCTGATTACCATCAGTGCCTATTCTGATTTTCTTCATGGGAAATTTATTTATCCTTCAGTTTCTAATGTGTTATGAGAAATGTAATTGTATTTGACATGAAAGTATTCTCTGCTATTATTGAATTGGTAGTGTCTACTTTACTATAAAGAGCATAGTATTCCTATTGTTACATAAATAATGCTTACAAATGTAATTTTGCAGAATTTATATCATTAATAGATTTACTGATGTTATTTCATTGGAAAATACCACAGAATAAATGCATATGTATAATTAGGTTTAAAATAAGGATTTTTATCTGGAAAGAGCTGCAGATTTGCTTGTTCTCCCCATGCTGCTTGTTATGTTCAAAATAATCAGTTAGACCAGGAGAATTTTGCATATTTTCCTCTCTGATCCTCTGCCTTGCAACCTCTGAAGACACTTTTCAAAGAACTAGGGCCACTTCAGTTTGTCTCAAGAATCAGTTGGGTCTTGTTGGTATTTCGTTTAAGGGTTATAATTAAAACCAGTTATTTAAAGTATTTATTGATTAGAGTAAACTCTACATCACAACCATAGTGATTTGCTTAGTACAGGGTCTTCAACTTACAACAGTTCCTTTAGTGACCTTTCAAAATTACAACGGCATTGAAAAAAGGGACATGACTGTTTTTCACAGTTACAATCTTTGCAGCATCCCCATGATCATACAATCCAAATTCAGACGCTTGGCAACTGACTCATATTTATGATGGTTGCAGTGTCCCTGGGTCATGTGATCCCATTTCGTGACCTCCTGACCAACAAATGGGTAATCCAGATTCACTTAACAACCAGGTTACGAATTTAACAACTGCAGTGATTCACTTAACAACGGTGGCAAGAAAGATTGTAAAATGGGACAAAGCTCAATTTAAAAATTCTCACTTAACATAAATTTTGGGCTCAATTGTGATCATAAATAAGGGACTACCTGTATTCACACACAGCATTCAACATCCAACTGGCTAAAGAAAGATAAGTAGAATTCACACATGAAAGAGAAGGAAACAAATAATCTGCACTCCTCTCTATTTACACTCTAGTTTAGATACAATTTGCACTGAATTTCATGGATATTAACTTCATTTTTAAAGCACTCTCTCTCGCTCTCTCTCCCAGATTCTAGCTTATCTGCAGGCTGTTATTGCTTCAAGGAAAAATAAGATGGAACAGATTGCTTGTGCCTTTCTCAACGAAGCTGCAGAACTTCATTTTTCTGCTTTGCATGGTCTTCCTTTGAGTATTGAATATTATGAAAAGCTTAACCCCATGTTTTTGATTGAAATTGTGAAAGAATATTTGACCTTCTGTCCCAAACAGGTAGAAAACTGCCTTTCTTACTTGCACTTTTCTAAGCAGAATAGCATTTGGGGAGGAATGAGCAGCCTTAGAGATGAAGGGAGGAGATCAGCTGTTAAGCCTGCTAAAGTTAAGTTAAGTCTCTCCATCCCATTCCCAATTATAGATACTCCTCAACTTACAACAGTTCATTTAGTGACTGCTCGGAAGTTACAACATCACTGAAAAAAGCGACTTATGACTATTTTTATGACCATTGCAACATCCCTCTGGTCACACGATCAAAATTTGGTCGCTTGGGCAATTGACTTATATTTATGATGGTTGCCGTGTCCCAGGAGGTCATATGATTACATTTTGTGACCTTCTGACAAGCAAAGTCAATGGGGAAGCCAGATTCACTTAGCAACCATGTTACTAATTTAACAACTCCAATGATTCATTTAACAACTGTGGCATGAAAGGTCGCAAATGGGGCAAAACTTACTTAACAAATATCTCAGCAGTATAAATTTTAGGCTCAATTTTGGTTGTAAGTTGAGGACTACCTGTACTGGCACTAAGCTCTAATGAGAAAACTCTGGGCCCCATACATCAAATAGTTTCTCAAAAATGAATGGGGAATAAATGTTTAGAACATAACTGAGACCAGGCCAAAGATAGTCCTTAAGTTATGACCACTTGTTCAGGAGTTGTTCAAATTCACAGTGGCACTGAGTAAGCAAGACTTAACATTTGGTCTGCAAAGTTGTGGCCATTGCAGCATCCCACGCAGTCATGTGATTGTGATTTCTGATATTGCTTGCCAGCTTTCCACAAGCAAAGCCATTGAGGAAGCTGGCAAGAATTTGGAAGCCATTCCCACTGCTTTGTTATTTGCCTGCATTCCGTAGTGCCAGCCTGCAGCATGGCCTGGCACTGCCAGTACATCAACTGGCCAGCTTCCCTGGGAGTCCATCCTCTACCTTCCTAACAAGTCCTCAGGTTACAATGGCAATGGGAATTGCAGGATTTCTTCACAACTATCAATCAGAGATGAAAATTCCAGTCTTGATTGCTGTCATAACCAAAAACTACCTGTGTATGAGTGTTTTTCTGTCTAGCTCAGTGTTTTTCAGCCTTGGCAACTATAAGATGTTTGGCAAGCACCATCTTGAATAAAATACATTAAATTCTTTAAAATTGTACACCTAGTTTGTCACTTAACATAATACAATAATGTTTTTACTCTAGAAGACATCATCTATGTCTTAATTCCTGTAAATAGTACTGTACTATTATCATTTATAAATCCTATCCACATACTTTTGGAAATAGCCAACAAATAAATTATTTCACCTTGTATGTTAACAGTTCTGGAAAATGTATACTTTCACTTTTTACCCTATTAGCCTCGGTTACCTGGCCAAGTTTTATCCCCACTTCTAAAGCAAGTGACAATAATTTTGAATCCATTGGTAAAATCAGGTCCTGGGATAATAGAGCCTCTTTTCCTCATGGCTCAAGTTAAATATTTATCAGGTAAGTTTTGATCTAATTACTTACCTAAATAAAAATAATATTCACAGATTTTAGATTATAATTTATTTAGTTGGTTATTTTGATAAATTCAGCATAGTTTGGTTACTAAAAAGTTGGAAGGAGCCTGCTTGTACAAGTATTGTTTTCTTTTCCAACACTTGTTTTGATTAGTTGACCTTGATTTTTTTTCTGTCTTCATGTTTTAAACAAATTTTAAAATAGGTTCTTTCCAACATTTATGGCCCCGAAACTTTCAGATATCCCATAATGAACTTTGCATCTGATCCTATGTGCACTGGTGTCTCACAATTTAGCTATTTCCAGACATGGTCTTAGATTATGCCAACTGAAGTTGGAGATATCTAAAAGATAGTATTGGAAAATATTGATTTACATAGAAATGAAATCAGGCATTTGTTTAATAAAGTCTGCTATTGAGGAGATAATTCCTACAATTCAAATATATTTTATAAACAGCTACATTTTCAATCAAGCCTTTTAAGGTCATAGTTTAATTCATTTTACCTTCCAAATTGGGAATAACTGTTTCAATGGTAGACAAGGGTATGCGCAAGTGGCAAATATCTGTAGCTTGGGTGGAGTATGAGGATGGAGATTTGTTCCACAAATTCAGAGAATGAACCCCAATCCTCAGACAATGGTATATTCTGAGAATACAGTGTTGGTTGCAAGAAGTTGATTATACCATCCTGAAACAATTGCTTCCTCCTTAGTTTAACTGTTTTATTTGCACAGGAAATAAAAAGTGAGATGTGTTGGCCTAACTTTATAAAATGTTAACAATACAGCAACCAATACACTTATCCAAAGATGACTTCTTTCCCCTTCAAATGAGAAATTCAAATATGCAAAATTATCAGTTTTTAATGATAAAAAATATAATACATGGTTTGAATTAATACTTCAATGCTTAAAAAAACAATATTATTGCTTCCTTATAATATAACCAATAAGATGCATAGGTGTGATTTAGCAAACCAGTTCAAAACAGAACTTTAAGAATAAGATGATGTAGAACAACGTTAATACAGAGCTGTTATGCAGGAGAACTTGAAACCGCCCAGGGTACACTGCAACGTTGTCTAGAGCTGGACCCAACATTAACAGATGCCAATCTTCTTATGGCCCAGATTCACCTTTCCCAAGGAAACATCAAAGAATGTGCCCATTCACTTGAAATAGGGGTTAGCTACAATTTTCAGGTGAGACTGAACCACAAGAAAATAATTTAAATATGTGTGAAAACTGACACTCTTTTTTGCTGTACTGCCTATTGATCTATTTAAAAATTTTCAAAATGATTTTATTTTGAGATTTGCACACATCTTTTATATAAAATATAATTAAAACTGGATATTATATTAAAGAACCTAATACAACTAGTGTTTGTACAGTATCACCATGAGGTGTAGGAGTTGAAGTCCTCATGTCATAAAGGAGCTATAGTTCCCCATCCCTATCTAAAGCATTTTAAATTTATTATTTTATTTGTGTCAACTTTCAATGTTTCTTTTCTAGCTTCGTGATTCTCCACTGTACCACTTCATCAAGGCCAGAGCACTGAATAAAGCTGGGGAGTATCCTGAAGCGATTAAAGTCTTAAAAATGCTTATCAATATACCTCAAATGAAAGGGGATACCAAAAAAGGCCAAGGACCCTTGGTCACAATGAGTGAACAGGTCTCCATTTACCTGGAACTTGCTGAAGCTCTTCGACTCAATGGGGAGTTGGTAAGAAATCAAAATTATTTGTCAGATATTGAAGAAAAAAATGTAAAAGAGTGTCACTCTTCTAATTATTATTATTTATTTGTTAAATAATAGGGGTTTAATGAAAAAACAATGTTGATATTTAATGACTTTATTATTTTTAAGTGGTTCAATAAATAAATATTCAATGAATGCATCAATATTATAATATTCAATATGAGAAATATCAATAAATATAACCCATATTTTTAAAAAAAAGTTTATAGGAAGTTGGAGGACGTACAGCACAATCAGACTTGTAAGATTTTGTTATCATAATCTCAATAAAAATAGCTATAGCCTTTCTATAAAAATCTGGTCAGATGAGGCTTTTTCTGTTTTATATTGTGATAAAGGATAATAACTGTAAAAAAAGGCAATAATAAAAAGGAATAAAATCTCTTTAATTCAACTCTTCAGTTTGATTTTTGGCATCAACCATTTTTTAGCCTCAGCCTTTATCTGCATTATGAAAACATACTGGTATTTTTTTATATAAAAATTACTGGAGTACCTATATGAAGTTTGTTAAACTTTCTAAAAATGCTAAATAAACGTTAATAATTTTACTGGTAATAATTACATAATCATTAAGGTTTGCAGTTTTGTTTTCATGTGCATTCTTATATTCCAGCACGAAGCTACCAAGATAATGCAAGATGCTATCAATGAATTTAGTGGGACATCTGAAGAAATCCGTGTCACTGTTGCTAATGCAGACTTGGCTCTTAGTAAAGGAGAAGTGGATTTAGCTTTAACAATGCTGAGAAATATCACTCCCAACCAGCCATATTACACTGAAGTTAAGGAAAAGATGGCTCAGATATACCTTCTGATCCGAAAAGATAAGAGATTATATATTGGATGCTATTGGTAATTTTTTTAATCTCAAACTAATGCTGTCTTTTATTTTCTGCAACCATTCACTTTTATATTGTGCTTTAGGGATAGAGAAGAACATGAAAAATTAGAGCAAACATGAAAATTATGAATACTTCTGAATAATGCAGTTTGAAAATATAATACTGATTTAGCCAGAAGGCTGAGAAATATTCTATTTCCAGATACTTGTTATGCCCTAGGTCAGATGACACCCCTTCTTTAAAAAACAGCAACATCATTCCTTATGAATTTGAATTGTTGGATGCAAAAGTGCTGAATCACTATTTGAATTAAGCTCTTATCAGAGAGAAGCACTTCTGCTTTCCTTCTCTCAGTGAGTGAGCAGGATTTTCTGGTATGTGTCTATATGTGTTTGAATACACATACATACTAATGGTTAGATCAACTTTCCCAACCTGTAGCTCTCTAAATATGTTAGACAATATAGTTGATGCAACATGGACATTTTGTTAGGATAGAGTTGTATTCTAAAAAACAAGGTTCAGAGAGAAGAACAAAATTCACCAAGGATTTTTAAAATGAAAAGACTTGGGCTTCCCTTTCTCCCCATGTTTACAATAGAAGTGCTATCTCATATATGGCAGAATCTTCATGTCTCCCGCTGAATGACTGAGTGCATTCCCGTTCCCTAATATGATTGGTTATACAAGTATTTATTGTATTTGTGCATTACAGTTAGCATTTGCTGAACATTAATAGTGTACCCATTCATATTGCAATGCAGCTACGCAGGTATCTATGGAGATTCTCAATCATCCAGGTCATGGTTATCCTAAGGGTGCTTTTTCCAAAAAGCAATTGGACCTTCCTTGTTTTTTGAGTGCTAAGTGAAACATTTACAAAGAAAAACAGAGTCCAGTTGCCTTTTGGAAAAAGCATCTTTGGGAGCTAATCAAATGAGCTGTGCCAATCTAAAAGTTATCTTTTATTTTTTGCTTGTGAAAACTTAAAATTATGCCCTAAGTTTTTTAATGTTTTCTCATAATTTAAATACCATCTTTTTACCTAGTGAATTGTGTGAAAATTTGCCAAGTTCTCATACTAGTCTTCTCCTGGGTGATGCCTACATGAATATTCAAGAGGTTAGTTGAAAAATATTATTTATTATTGATTCTTTGTCTCTTCCCTCCCTCCCTCCATCATGTGTATGTATGTATAAAATAAATATATAAATATTAATCCTCTGACTATTCCAAGCAGCTTGTAGATCAAAATTTTAAAACCAGATTACCCTTATACGTTGGCTGCCTAAAAACTGATGAAGTGACCCTAGAGGATTTGCATGGGCATAATCTTCTCTCCTGTCATTTAAGATATCGAAACTATATGTGAGGCATTTGAGAATTATCAAATTCCACAGTGTTTTTCCCCTTAAACTCTCTACATCCTCAGCCCCCAAAAGAAATCTCTGCATTTCACAATGTTTCTTCACCCCTATAGAGGTAATCTTTTTCTGACTTTTTCTGTGGTAGAGATTCCTACATTCCCACTCCCTTACGATTTCTCCACAGGTCCTCACAATATCATTTCTGGTGTTTTTAGACTTCACGTGCCCTGAAAACCCACTTATTTCAACGAGCCGGCCTGGCCTGATACCTGAGGGTTGAAATTAATTTTAAACTGAATTTTAAATTTATATTTAATTGATTTTTAAAGTAACGGGGTTTGTTAATTGTGAGTTTTAAAAACTTTTAACTGTATTTTAATCGATTGGCCATAATTTAATTGTTTTAATTGATTTTTAATTATTATTCTATGTGTTTTTAATGGCTGTACACCGCCCCGAGTCCTTCGGGAGAGGGGGCGGTATATAAATTAAATTAATAATAATAATAACTGCAAGGACAATTAAAGAGGACAATTAAAGAGGACAATGAATATCTATTTCTAGGTTTCCAGGCCAGAGCTCCCTAATTACATGTTTCAGAACACAAGTGATTAATAATATTTAACAGATCACCGTATAAATACATATAAACCAAGGTGTGTGGGTGGAATCTGCGGAAAAAAATAAGCCAGTTTTCTATAAATTAATTTTAATTTCCTTATGTCTTGGACACAATGAATATTATGTGTTGTAATGTTGCCTTCATTTACATATCAGCCTTGGACTGTAAATAAACAAACAGTGATAATATATTCACAAGGTGTTTGAAGACAAAAGCAAGATTCACTAAATATGTTTGGTTATAATGGAGTCTCCCAAGGCTGGAAATTCCAGGTGACCATTTGGTGTTTCAGAAGGTGTCATTAATAATTGCAATAGCAATAATCACTTCAACTTATATACTACCCCATAGTTCTTTAGAGCACCTTCTGGGCAGTTTTCTATCTCAGCATGTTGCCCATAACAATTTGGGTCCCTATTTTACCAATCTTGGAAGGATGGAAGACTGAGTCAACCTTGAGCCCTCTAGCTTCCAGGCTATGGACAGAGTTATCCTGCAATACTTCATTTTAACCACTGTGCCACCAAGGGTCTGTAGTAGTTCTACAGATAAATTCATCGCCTGAGCTCCATCACTCCTCATCTCCACTGCCTGCCCTCTCTCAGTCATCCTGCCTCTGTGCCTCCCTTCTGGAAAGCCATCCCAAGCCCGAGAGGCCAGGGGGGTGCCTCATCCTGCTCCTCCTCCCATTCCTTCAAAGCCAATGAGGCCAACCCCACAACCTCCATCAGCCCCAGCTCCAGCTCGTCCTCCTCCGCAGATCCATGCTCTGATGGGACCATGACAGGGGGAACTGGAATGTGGTGCCTGAATCCACTAGACAAAACATTGTCCAGATGCAGCATGTGAACCAAAGTTGTGGCAACAAACATCTGCTGAGACCAAGGGAGAGCTACTGCTGGACTGATTGGTTAATGTGACCTGAAGGTGGTGGGAAGTTTCTATTCTTTTTATTACTCTGAAGTGTGGGAAATACTCAGAGCTAGTTTCAACTTTCTAAGTGCTGATATGATGCACCCAATAAAAGGTCTTTCACGTTTGAATGGAGTTTCTGAGTCCTAATTCAATTGGGTTCATTGCTGGAACTATGACATATAGATCTTGTTCTTTGATTATTCTAGTCTTTGATTATTTAATGATAACTCCTTTTATCTGAGACAATGGAGCAAGGGAGATGGCCCATAGAGACCCCCCCATTTGCAGAATCCCTGCTCTGAAACTGGGTAACACAACAAAGACAACAAATTAAGCAGTGTCCTTTTGATAGTTACTGAACCAAGAGATTCCAATTCTGGGTGGTATTTTTGTTTTATACTTTTTTTATAAGTGGCAAAATGGTTTATTTCTGGGATAGTATACACAGTGGGAAAACAATTTAAAACATCTTTCTGTAGGAAGATTAATTTTCTTATGCTTGTTACTTACACTGATTTACATCCCGCCCAGCCGCTGTGATTATTTTAAATTCATTCTATGGAAGATCATTTTCTCTTACAAATTCTTATGAGTTTCATTAAACTGAATTTATGTGTATTATCTTAACTCATGTTTACTGTGGGAACTGTATTTACATACAATTCTTATCTATGAAATACACACATTTATAATGCATATCTGGATTAACAGGGTTTCATAAATAGAAAGTTTTCTAAGATTCATTAGCTTCCCTATTGTAATTATATTCCTGGTATATTATCAGCTGGTTATTCTAAAATGATGTTACTGGTGCATGAAAATACATTCAAAAAATAAGTAATAGTCTTTTAACTATTTCTTAAAGCCTAAAGGAAGTTGTATTCATTTTTTTATTTTATTTGATTTAGAAAACTCTATAACTTGGAAGGTGAATTTTAGGTGCATGGATCCAAACTTCTTCTTTTTTTAAAGAAATATAGTACATATCAGATGTTCTTTTTTTGAAAATAATTTTGTTTTATTATTATTTTCATTTGACTATTTTTTATTTATTACACATATTTCCTGCTACATTCAAATTATAGGCAACATATAATGCATACAATATGTTAAAATACCCACAGTAATATTAATTACATAAGAATAATGTGTAAAATAATTCCAATAAAGATTAAGGGGAAAGTAGATTATTATAATACTTTGCAGTGGCCTACAAGTAGAACATTAAAAAAAAAAAAAAGAATTTCGAAGCTCGATTTTGGCTGCTTAAGATGCAATCAAGGCCAGAATAAAAAAAAAAAATCATCAAATTCAAGGTGCAGAATGTAGAAAGAAACAGAAGAAACCATAGACAATAAACTACAGCTGGAACAAGAAGATCACAAAAACTGATTATAATCACAACATAACCCAGTCATCAAAATGATTCACTGGAATATCTGCAAAAATTGTCAGGTGCCAGCAATTAGTGGGAACATTGAATTTAAACAAAAAAAAAAAAACCTAGTTAAAATGAGCAGGTTGAAATATTCTAGGATTTCTGAATAGAGATGGATAAAATCTTGACCCATAACACATCACACACAGTATAACTATAGTTTTAAAGAAAGTATGAATAATACAAGGGAACAGTAGATCAGAAAACAAGTAACTGGAGAAGATTATCAACTATCAAGATCTGAAAATTGAGATAGAAAGATTATGGCATAAACTGACAGAATGGTAATTGGCACAATGTTTGCCATACCAAAAAACCTTGGATGGCAGTTAGAAATCCTGTGTATTGATAAAATATCTGCATTGACTATGGACAAAATCTCCTAGGAACCACAATGGTGATGACAATCATGTTCTAGATAAGTCTTCAGGCCTGTGTAATGGAAATTACATAGTAATTTCACAGAGTAATGGAAATCAACTATCCATATGATCAACTTCTTTAATCTTGCACTCTGGATAACCAGGTTAAGAAACTGACAATAGATTGTAGTCATTGGAAACTTGGATCTTTGTTCCTAACCCACTCCCAAGAAAGGACATGGGTGTGAAATACTGGACTTTTGCAACATATTTATTTATTATTTATTTATTAATTTAATTTATATACCGCCCCCTCTCCCGAAGGACTTGGGGCAGTGTACAGCCACTAAAAACACACAGAATAATAATTAAAATCAATTAAAATAATTAAATTATGGCCAATCAATTAAAA